>JAJHUR010116089.1:0-14571 GCA_027495735.1 Lutjanus campechanus | reverse complement strand
GTCCACACCCTGAATGACCGGACCATCTATTGGAGGTGATGCACACGTGCTCCATCTGCATCGCTGATGGAGCTCTAGACGTTTGCACCGTCATAGAGAATCTGGAGCATGATAAGGAGCGACTCATGCCAGAGCACACAAAGCATGACCAGATAGACTAATGTATTTCTGATAAGCTGTTATCATCATTCATAGCATTAATGCATCAGCAGCAGCCTATTCTAACATCAGAAAGCATGAGCGGCTCTGTGATAGGAGAGCCAGACTGAGCGCAGGGCTGGTGGTGATAATTTACTGTTCATCTAGATAGTCTTTAATGGAGTATTTGGCTGCAGTGTTACAGATGCCATTATCCACAATTATGTTACGGTGAAATGATAAAAAGGAGCAGTGACGGGTGCAGCCGCAATCACAAAGTGTTAAAATCCTGCTGGACGGTGGCCAGTTTAAGAGCACGAGAAGCTAAAATCGGGCAAGTAGCTAAAGTAAACCTCCCGTTAAATGTTCCTGCCAGCCGGCCCGAACCTGCCGCAAGTGCTTCCTCCATTCTGCATATTTAATCCACTGGCACTGACAAGGGATCTGATGTTTTGTGCTGGCGCCGAGTGTTTTCTGTTCCCTTAAAAATGAGGTGAGTGGATAACAGGTGCAATCAGGATTGGTGCTGGGTGGTCCAGAGCTGTCTGACTGTAGAGGCATGCGTTTTTAAGATAAGGATAGAGAGAGAAACCCCAAAAAATATGAAATGAAAATCATTATCGTGTTCACACTGGCATGCGTGATGGATGCTGACAACAAACAACCTCCTTCTGGGTGAACTTAAACTGCTATGTCCTTATCACCATCCATTTTTTGTATATATCTCAGTTTATTTAAATCAACAGGAGTAAAACATCAGAGCAATTTCATGGCTTGGCGATTTCACGGACAGTATCATTTTTACAAGGGAAGTTGAGCAAAAAATTGAATTTACTGTTGATTTGCCTTTAGTAGACATACCAAATTGGATCTGCTCTGCACAGAATGCAGAAGTCTCCAGCCATTTAATTTCATACTGAAATGAAAAAAGACAGACAGTGTCTCGATTGGTGGGATTATCCCAGTTGACATCTAATTGTCCCTATAATCGAGTGTCTGGATTTCTGCCATCACACATGATGGACAACAAGAAATATTTTTTTATCATCATATTATCTTTTTTTCTAGGTTCTGTATGTCTCCATTTTTTATTCATGCATTATAGAGCTGTCTAACTCTATTTTGAACATTATTCAGCCGCTCTAGTCAGCAATACATGAATGATGAATTAACAACAGTACAACATCAAGAAATTACAGGGAGAGTTTGGAGTATTTGAAGTGAAGTGGGGTTGTGTGAGGTACTTATTGATAGTCAGTTTGGAGAAGCAGAGAGGGACACCAGGACAGATAAATATCAGATGAAGTGTGTGCTATATATAGACTATTTTCACCACTTTACTTTCCCATCAGAGAGCCTTTTCTGATGGAAAACCACTTTTATATAAGCCACATATTGCTCTTACCAAAACAACCAAACTCCATTGTAAAAATCAGTAATTTTACCCACAGAACTACAGAGTTGCTGATCTACCGCTGCCTCATTTTGTTAGTTTGTTAGTGTTATTTTGTGACTTCTGTGAATCTGAATTATCCATTGAAGTACACGAACAATAAGACAAACAAACAGTCCAAGGCAGCGGTAGACCAGCAACCCTTGTACTTTGTGATGTAAAATTACTGATTTCGCCTGGAGTTTGGTTGATTTGGAGAGAGCAATATTTGGCTTACGTAGCAAGGTTTGTTGTAGGCAACTGGACTTCATAGAGTTCTTGAAGACGTTTCGCCTCTCATCCAAGAGGCTTCTTCAGTTCTGACTGACTGGCTAACACCTGGGCCCAGGTGTTAATGACCACACAGTGGTTTAATACCTGAACTCCCAAGCCAGTCAGTCAGAACTGAAGAAGCCTCTTGGATGAGAGGCGAAACGTCTTCAAGAACTCTATGAAGTCCAGTTGCCTACAACAAACCTTGCTACGAATACCACGACCTGGATGACTGAGAACCTTCACAGACAAATATTTGGCTTACATAATGGTGATTTCCCATCAGAAAATGCTGTCTGATGGCAAGGTAAAGTGATGAAAACATTAGTTTTACATAAGGTACATTACTACATAAGGTACACTTAAACTGATATTGATTTTTTAAAACCCTTTTTTTTAGAGGCTAAAGTACCTTTTGTTGCTGACTCTGTCCACAGCAGTTCATTGCTTAGCTTTCAGTCTGGTAATCCTCTCTGCTTCTCTAAACTGGGGGCGTGCTGACCACCATAAACTGCAGTGAATACACTGACTCTTGATGAGTACCTCATAAAACTCCACTTTAAATAAACCAAACTACCACCTCAATAAACAATTCCATGTTGTAGCCATTTTAATTGGAACTAAAAGTGACTAAATGTCTCATAAGAATTGGCCAAATAACAGCAGGGATATCAGTCTTTGGGTTAAAATAACAACTCTGCACTCAGTTACCATGACTGCCTTCACTGTTCCCATGTTTTCTCTTTTTTCTCCTGGATTTGGTGCATTAGTGGAATGAAATGTTGAGTGCACCTGTCAGATTAAAGGATTGGAGGTATCCCATTCTATTATTTGTTGACTGTAACTGTTAAATCTAATCTCCTTGTCTTCCTGTGAAAATAAATTGAATTGAAGTGTGGGAGCTATTTTTATTGGAAGTGAAAGAGCCTCTTATCCTGATTCTGCTTTTACATTTCGTGAGAGAATAATAAATATGAATTATTTACAGTGTACCCTCTGCAGCCTATGTATTGTGTGTGTTTATGTGTGTGCGAGGGGTTTCTGTGCATTTGTGTGTTTGCAGAGAATGAAAGTGCTTGTCTTTCATGTTGTGCAGCTTTGATTATTGCTTTCCAGTGTTGGATTAATATTCAACGCTCGGTTCTCGGAGGACTGTGCAAGTCAACATCAATTTGTGTAAGCTGAATACCTATAACTGTGTCATTGGCAGTCCTTTATACATCAACCAAATAATTCCCAGAGACTGAGCAGCTCATTTTCTAGTTCAGATTTTTTTTTAGCTCAAAGAGCATGAAGCAACACCAATTAAATGTTCATTATACCAGTAATCAATATTCAGCAGCTCTCATTAAGAATAATCAAGAATATAGTAGCTGGTTACACACATGTGAAAAATTTTACAGACAAAATTCTAATAAAGGATGTTTCCGCTGATTCCTCCACCCTGAAGCAGGACAAGTGATGGGGATAGAGTCATCAAACCCTCAGTGATACATGCTCCATTTCAACACCATCACACAGAGACCACTGTTGCTACGGCAGCAAGCTGAAATCAAAGTGGTTTCTATTGGCGATTCCCGCGGGAGGTTCAGTGGTTCGCTTTCTCTGATGTTTCTCCTGTCATCATCATCATCACCAGAGACACCACCACCACTCCTGGCCTTTAACGCACTCGCAAAAACATGCACAAATGCAACAGCCCCCCAAAAATAAAAAATAAAAATAAAAATCATGCCTCTGTGCGCTCAAGTGCTTGAGCGCGTGCGCACACACACACGCACACACTCACACATATTAAGACAATCACCTCTGGGAATAATGATCATGAAAGAGATACTGTGTGGGACTGTAGGGCCTGTTTGTGTTACACAGCAGCTTTGATGTTAAATTAAGGGAAAAAGGGAGAACAGAGCAAGTGACATCTTCATACGGGATGGCAACCCCTTAAGCAAAGTTAAGAAGACGATCCCACTTTCCCCAAACTGTTTATATCTTCAGGATGCTCCACATATTCTCTGTGTTTGTGTTTTTGTTCACTCTTGGATAGACAGTTTTCTGGTAACACTGTATTTGAAGGGTTGTGCATAAGACTGTCATAACCATGTCATGAACACGAAGGAGTCTTTATGAATGTTTACAGCTATTACAAACATTTACATTGTTTGAGAAGTTTTTGCTATGACAACTCAACAGTGACTAAGACAAAAATATCTTTGTTATGACAACTTGACATTGATCAAGCCGATTATGTCTTTGTTATGAAAACATGACATTAAACAAGACAGCACAACCTGAAATTCTGAACCATGTTCATAAACATGTAATGTGTAATGAAGGCATCTATGAACGTTTATGACTGTTGTCATTATGTCATTTTAATGCAAAGTTGACATTGTTTGAAATGTGTTAGTTATAACAACTTGACATTAACCAAGACTGCATAACCTGAATTTATGAACCATAACCCATGTTCATAATCATGTCATGAACATGAATGTGTCTTAATGACACTTTATTACCGTTGAGTGTCATTCAGTCAATTATGCCATATTAATGCAAAGTTGACATTGTTTAAGATGCATTTGTAATGACAACTTGACTCTGATTAAGCCGATGATGTTTTTGTTATGACAACTTGACATTAACCAAGGCAAAAATGTCTTTATTATGACAACTTGACATTACCCAACACAACATAACCTGACAATGTGTTGGTCATGACAACCTGACAGCATCTAAACTGTTTAGCTGTTTGTTTTAACATTACATTAAACTGTCATATGTGGTTGGTTTTGACACTGACTGTCATGAGATCATTATAAGTGTGTCATGAATATTTTCATTGACCTCAGGTAAAGTGGTACATTTTGAACTTGTCGTAGAGACGTCTTTGAGTCTTACTACACTGTCAAATGCTTTTATAACAGTGTCATGAATCATTTACTATTCAATTAAAGTGATCAGTTATCATAACAAAGACATGTCAAACAATGTCAACTTTGCATTAAAAATGACAGAATTAACTGAATGACACTTAATGACAGCACTCATGAACATTCAGGAAGATGGCACATATAATGACATGGTTATGACAAGGTAATGACAGTCTTATGCACACTCCTTCAAATCAAGTGTTACTGAGGTTTTACTTTTTTGTTTTACACAAAATCGTGATGTGCTGAATTCAGAGTGAAGCTGCCGCTCTAACTAACATTTTGGATCAAAGCTGTGTAAATATAGAGCAGCATCCAGTGCGTTATAATCCCACAATAATTCTGACTTAATCTTTGCATGCACACAATTTCATTACTTCCCTAAGTACAGTTCCAGAGGACATTCTCTTTAAGTAATCACAGTCAAAGTAATTCGATCCCAGGAGGGGCAGCTGCCAATTTTCACCTCGTCCTCAGGGACGTCCATGACCCGTGATTTAGGGATCTGTATGAATGCGTATCAAAATGACACCACAGCGTCTCTAGGATGGTTATTATTAAGAAAAGACATGGCATTGTTCTCGTGCAGATGCTCAAGCTGACGCCAACTGCTCGCATTTCAAATCCAATAAAGATACCTAGGCTATCACGTGCTAGTAACCACCCCAGATCAATTAAAACCCAATTAACAGGAGTTATATGGAACATAATCCAACTGCACTATTGTCCAAATCCTACAGGGATCATTAGTAATCATCTCACAGAGCCAGAGGCAAAACTACATCCATACATTTACAGACACAGCAATATATCACCGTGCATACCCTGCAGGCTTTAATCAATCCCTGCAACCCAGTTCAGTCTGTTCAGTAGGTGAATATGCACATCAATCAATCACCGCCCCTCTGCTCTAATTGCTTAATTCTCTTGTTGTGAAAATCTCCCGGGACACATGAGAGGTAACCCATATTAAGGGCGGTATGATGGAATAGGACTATACTGCTCCTGCTGTGCGAGTGCGACTGAAACATTAACTCTGTATAATTAACCAAGGGCCCATACACTAAAAGTGGGAAGAGTAGTAGACTATATGTGGTTTGTTTTTGCAGCTGTAGTTAAATATTGACCTATAACATTCCTGGCAAAGCTTGTTTCCTCTCGTGAAGAACTAAATATCACTTTAGACATCCCTGAATTTTGAGGACGTCAGAAAAGTAAAACATCCAGTCAGCGTTTGGCATTTAAGAAATCTGACATTAAGGTTGTCAAAAGTATCGACACTTCAATATTTTTTTTCAAAACCACACATTTAAAAAAAAAATTACAATACTGACGTTCTAGTATTGAAAGTACCGAAGCTCTTAAAAAAGAAAAGATAAGTGCTCATTCAAGACCTCAGTTAAGTCTTCATTTCCTGCCAGAAACCTGGCTTGAATAAAAAACAGACAGTGTTCAGTGACTTTTCTGTACCAGCACTGTGTGCAGGTTATTAATTTTAAAAAAAAGGACTTTTTTCTTTTTGCCTGGTATCAAAAGACATATCAAGTATCTTTAAAAAAAATAATAAAAATACTAGTACTGTACTGAAGTATAAAAATCCTGGTATTGTGACAACCCTGTATGTCATCATTCCAAACTATCCAGTTCACATATGATATACAAAATATTTTGAGTAATTCTTTAAAAACAAACACAAAATCAGGTTTAAAGTGAACATGGAATTATATTCATCCAATATAAGGCATATTGTGAACAATAAACACAATCCTTCATATATTGTCATATGTTTCTTTCCATATATTCTTATTATTCCATTTTACATGCCCTAAATATGTGTATGGTCACCCAAATATACCTTACACAGATTATTTTTGAATATCTTCTTATTTTCTGAAGTATGTGTGTGTTTCTGCTGTGTGGACTATGCTTCAAAAGCCGTCCCAAGTTTGTGTGTATTATCAGGCTAAGAAAGTGTGTGATAATAACTAATATTACTGTTTCTAAATGGCCGTGCGTGTTTACCTATCAGCGCATCTTATACCGCATTAGCGCGCATCTCTCCATCAACACGGCGGACTTACGTCTCTGAAGCGATTCCAGTGCTTGATCTTGCGGCTGTACTGTGAAATGGTGGACAGCCACTGCTCGTCTTCCATGAAATTCCCCGTTTTTTCCGCCTCCTTGACGCTCTTCACGTCGCTCTGGAAGGTAGAGCCCGCCAGCATCACCAGCGGGACCAGAAGGCACACGATATCCGTAATTCCCACCATGGTTAGCGGACAAAAACACCTCGCACACACCGGCTGTTGGCTGTCCTCTTCTGGGAGGGGGAGGATGCTGAGGCTGGATTCAAAGTACCAACTGATTAGCCTATAGGATGCTCCTTCTGCTGCTGGCAGGGAGAGAGAGGGAGAGACAGAGGGGAGGAGAGACACGGAGACACAGAGACACAACACGCATTCAGTCCTGGTGCTGCGTGTGGGACACTGTTTGATAAATTTGTATATGCGTCAAATATTTACTTGTATTTTAATGTTGAAGTTGGTGTTCAGGCGCTGCACCTTCTAATGTCACGTGACGCCCTCCACCCACTCACGGCGTGCTCAGGTGGGACGGTTTGTTTGGTATGTGGGGCAGTCTGAATAAGGGATTATTCCCATTATCGAGTAATCTGTGGATTATTTTCTCAATTAATTGACGGTTCAGTTGGTTTATAAATTGTCACAGTACCTTAAATCCACGATGGTGGTATCAAATGGTTTGACCAACAGTGCAAAAGCTATTAATATTTACTTTTATATAACACAAAGAAAAAGAGCAAAACCACACAATTGAAGCACTGAAATTAGAAATTTGGTATTTTTGTCTTGACAATTTAGTGATAACATTTTTATATTAACAAATAATTTAAAAAAAATAATACATCCACAGCCTTTCAAAAGGTGTGGAATAAAGGTATCACTTTTCCTAAAAGATATAGATTTTAAATTGTGATTTACTGCATTTAAATAGGGCCCTGAACGCACCTCTCATGTCCTATTAACAACATCATGAACTGTGAGTTTACTGAAAACTCCAAGTTCACGAATCGGTGTATAACACTTACCATCCTGCACCATCAGTCATTTTTAAAGTGTTGGCTGGGTCCAAAATTAATATGTTTAATTCTGTAGGATGTGTGACATTTGGTTCCTGGCTGACCACTGGAATGGGATGGAGAGTCATAGAACAGAAGGGGGCAGGAAATTTGATCAATATCACTTTCAAACATTACATGAATAGTCAAACTAGTCGCTAATTCTTTTTCTGGTCATTTTCCCCCCAGTGTTTTCAACTCTGGTCTGAATTTTTTAAAAATCTTCAAAATCACAAGTTTTATTGTCACATACGCAATAGGTTTATTTAGCATTTTACAACACAGTGTTGTATAACAAGATTAAGTTGTACTGTGCTGTACACTAAAAATACATGCAGTAGATTGGTTATAGAAATAAAAGTAAACCAAACCATTTTGCATGGTGAAGTGCAGAGGATAAACTAGACAGTCTCAAAGTCTGAGGGAAGAGACTGCTCTGTATTCTGGTGGTGCAGCAGCAAATACTTCTGTATCTCTTGTCAGACGGCAGCAGGGAAAACAGGCTGTGGTTTTGATCGGTATTGTGTTTCAGCATCCTGGAATACGCTATTCTGTGCACTGTATTTACTATATAATATAATGAAATCCTAGGTGCCAAGCTCCAAAAGAAGTTTAACAGATAAAATTGGAAAAAAACAAAACAAATGTTGCAACTGCAAATGTTCAACTAATAATCCACAACAGTACTGTCATATATAAAATGTTATTTTCTGCTGCATGTTGTGTTGTCTAACATTCATTTACTAATATTACAATATCTGACAAAACAACACCAACTCAACTAACTGTTTCCAGAGCCTTCAACCCTATCTCTCACACTCGTCATTTGTGGATGGATTTCACTCAGTTGTCATGGAGATGGCTCATTTAGCAGTTCTTGTTTTATCCATGGCAATTCAACGATTTCATGTTAATCAAAATATGCAGTATAGAAACTGCTTTATTATATAAATATCTGTGAATAACAGACATATTTATTCATTTATGTATACTCTTTATGTAATACATCAGTCAATCACAGTGACTAATGATGATTTCAGGCACTGTGATGATAATTCAGTAAACCTGACCTGCATAAATAAAATAGAAAGTGTCCAAATTTACTTAAAAAGTGTTGCTCCACTGTGTCTAATGTGGTCAGATACTGAGATAATACCATATTTTTTTTTTTTTTTTTTTTTTTTTTTTTTTTTTAGCAAACTCAAAACAATATTTTAGCAAAAATGAAGGCCAAGTCTCTTCATGACATGTATTCTAACATCATTTAAAGAGCTTTAGGTTTAAGATGTGATTTTGCTGTCTAAGCAGATCTTGTCTCTTTTGATGATGACAGACGAAGTTGAAAAACGTTATTTCATGGACTGACGGCCAGACCAGTTTTTCCCAGCATTTTAGATTTGTCATAGTAGGGGAAGCACAGGTGTTACTAATAACATTAACGATGGCTCTGTTCCATTTAAGTGTCCCAGTAAGCCATGACAGTGGGCCAGCGTACATAACATGGGCCCTGCTGGAACTGGAGCACCTAAATGCAATGTAGCCATAATTAATGTTATTAATGATACATGTGCTATTCCTGCTATCACATGCTGCGAAAAGGGCCTATTATCACTGAGCTGAATCAACACCTCTCTGACACAAGCTTAACAAAAACTGAACATAGACTTTGAATTAACCGCAGGGCTGTGATGTTACTGTGAAACTGCGATCTGGGTTGTTACAGTTGATATATTTGACTGTATAGGTGTTACTTTTATTATAGCATGTCCAACACTGCATAAAAAAAAGAATAATTTGCCATTTTGTCTTTACTACTGATATAACTTGGCTAAAATTGGATGGTAAAACTTAATAAAGCTGGAGAAGTGAAGTCTGTGCTGCTGCTGCTGCTATGCCTAAAAACGGTTACTCTGATTGATTAAAGAGGAGTTTTGTTGATCTGGATTAGTTGCTGTTGATCGCTGTTCTGCTGTGTTCAGATGGCCCACAGATAGTAATGGCAGTGTTTTGTGATACATCACTGGGAAGCGAAGCAGAGCATTTGCATTGTGCCACGCTGCGCAGTATCTGCCTGTATCTGCCCTGCCTGCTGTATCGCTCCCTGCTGCAGTCTCAGCCAGTCCCCAGAGAGACACCAAGAGTGACAGTTTGTAATTGAAATGCTGGATTAACTGATGCCATCTTCATTTCATCCTGAAAAGAGTGTCTTTGAGGCCCTCTTAATAAAGGCAGGCACGAGACAGGGCGTCATCTAATCTCTCAGCTGAACGCAATCAAGTTTACGAGCAAAGATAAAGAGAAAGGAAGTTATTTAGATTGAACACATGCAGACGCTGGGATAAAATCAGTGTCTGCACGCAAAAAAAACATGCATATAGCAAGTGTGTTTCTCTTTTTACAACACAGCCAGGGTTGTAGCATGAGTTTAGATATACTGAGGTCAAGAGCAAAAATCCCCCCACCCCCCACCCTTTTTTTAAACCAAAAAAGAAGAAAACAAGTTTCAGATTATTATAGTCTTTCATATTTATTAACACATTTTTCTGTAAAATTCTATCAGACTGCATAATGATCTCAATACTGTGTCAAAGCCTTTAAATCTTTTTTAAATTGTCAATTAATAACTTTTTCACATCAGTTTTCCAAAGATTTGTGTCTTTATCTTAAAGAAAAAAGACGATGCAGGTTGTTGCACTATAGAGAGAAAATGTGTTAACTTTTATTAGAAAGAGGTTGAAAATTTACAACTATTGTGGCTTTTGCCATGTATAGTTTTTATATAATTGTACAATATAAGCAACTATATATGTACGTAAAATCCCACAAATTGCCAGAAACAACTCTGAGGATGTGATCTCAGTGTCCTCAGTAGCTACAGCACTGAACACAACTATACACTCAGGTTGGTAAAAAATTATTTATGTGCACAAACAACAAATCTGCATTATTCAGTTTGTTTGAACTGGACTATCTTCAGTTTGTAATCCCTGCTATAAGCTAATATATGTGATGCATTTTAACACAGTGCTCTGCAGCTACTGCAATCAGCCCGCTTCATTCTCAGCGACATTAATCAAACTAAGAGCAGTGAGTCAAATGAAGCAAAATGGCAGAGTGATTAACATTACACTTCCTTTAAGCTACATATTAGGCGAAATCCTTGAGACTGCTGCTGCACTGGGAGTCTGGCGCAGGCCTGGTCATGAACCCACAGACAGATGTGGTGTGACAGTCACAGAGCCCGGATCCAGAAAGAGGAGGGCAGAACATGGCAGGCCCACAATGTTCATCTCATTTATTGGAGCCAGTTAAAGAGAAAATGGCTGAGTAATCCTAGAGTCACAGAGCCATAGGGGGTTTCAGGTAATCTCCTTATAAAAGCTGGGGGAACGACTCCCCTGTCACTCATGTGAGTGTGGTTTCCCCAGGTCTCATGCTTTGTGAAGCAGAGGGGAGGGGATCAAATTGTGATGGCTGGAACGGCTGCAGGGCGGAGAAATGTAAAGATCAGATGAAGCTCATTAACAAAACATGTTGGCTACTGTCAGCAACAGGCACCGTGCATGCCAAGACATAATGTCTGATAGCCATGGGCCACTTTTACAAAGAAGCTGCTGAGATAAGAACATTGTTTAACTATTAATTTACTCAAAGGTCCAGTATGTAAGATTTACAGGGATTTATAGGCAGAATATGGCAGAAATGAAATATAGTATTCATAAGTATGCTTCCATTAGTATACAATCACCTGAATGTAAGTATAATTGTATTTTTGTTACCTTAAAATGAGACGTTTATATCTACAGAGGAATGTTGTACTGCTATGTTTCTACAGTAGCTCAGGATGGACAATCCAAACACTGGCTCTCGGGAGGGCTTTTCAGATATTTTGCTAGCTTCATGGCAGGTATAGGTTCTAGGAAACAGGCTTGGAAAGAGAGTATGAGGGGAGGTGTCTGCAATCTGCAAGCTCAGATGCCACTAAATCCTACACACTTGTCCTTTGTCCTACTGTACTTTTCATTAAACGATCAACATTACAAGTTTAATCCTGTATAACAATACGACTGTCTTCATAATGAGGTAAAAATGTAAATGCTGATTAACCCTAACCCTTCAATTTTTAAGCATTTCTCCCCTAAGATATGTATAACAGTAAACTAATACAATTTGAATTGACAGCATTAAAACCACTTTTTTTTTTTTTTTTTAAAGAAAATAGGCTTATTTGCTGTTATTGAACTTTTGAGATATTGTTAGGTAGATTTTGTTGGACAGAGCCAGGCTACCCGTTTCCCCCTGTTTTCAGTCTTTATGCTAAGCTAAGCTAACCAGCTGCTTGTGTAAACTTCATACTCCATTAGGGGGGAAAAAGAGTGGTATCAATCTGCTCATGTAATTCTTGCCAAAAAAAGCAAACCAGTGTATTTATCTGAATGTAAAACTATTCCTTTAATGTAAAAGAGTTGAAACTATAAAGTGCATTTAACATTAGGTCCTGAGCGGTAAACATATAGGCTAGATGATATCCAGAATACTTAAACATTCAAAGTGCAGTCACAACAGCCCTACAAGTCTTGTTTAATTCAAAACCAAATACAAAAAGCGAAGCATTGGCAGCACTGCTAAATAATGCACATGGTTCTAAAATGAGAGATAGCTTTGCTCGGGGACGAGTCACGGTAAGAGTACTTATAAATAATGATCAGAATCTTTTTCTGTGTCTGATGTCATGTGGTCACAGCTCATCATGTATGCATTGACTTTCTTACTCCTGCACCTTCATTTAGTAATGCAGCCTCTGAGCATAATGACAGTCAATCAATATCAATAATGAGGCTAATTCACAGGCACAACAAATACAAACTGGAAACTACAAATAATCCAGTTCCTTTGGGTATTTTATGTCAATTCGATAGTCGGTCAAGGGAAACAATAATACCCTTTTCTACAGGAAGTCTGTATTGAGTTCTCCTATACAGTACGAGGTACATGTGCAGTAAAGTACAAATAAAAATCAGTAGATAAAACAAATTGGTATGAGACATAAATAACAATGCATCTAAACCAGACAGAATGTGCAAAGATTTATTGATTTAATTTAGTGTTACCATGTGACTTGTCTTTTTCTTTTCTTTTTTTTTAACCTTTTCTTGGAATCAGTGTTTTAAACTGTCATCTGTACTTAAATACCTTTACAAAATGATCCAACTTTCAGCTCTTCACAGTATAGTTATGGAGCACAAAAACATGGGGTGTTTTCTCATTTGAGATAATGAAAAACCATAAAAACAAATTTCAAGTTCAAATTTTCCACTTCTCCTAAATTTCTTTAAGTTTATTTTCCTGAGGCCTGATGGAGAAGGTGATTCTTTTCATCATAAAGATTTCATAAATAATATTCCAGTCCTCTTTAGCCACTGTGACTACTTTTCTAGCAGATATACACTCAGGAATCCAACATTAATATTCATAGATGTTTGATGTAAAATCTCAGAAATGAGGGAATATGTAGACAGCACTTGTTTTCAATTAGGTTTTCTTATTGAAAAAAACCCCCAAAACCTGCTAATCCTGCCTGTATGGTGCTAATTATTTACCCTCAGTAACGGATGTGCTGCTCGGTTTGAAATCAGTGGCACTCGTGTTTAATTTAAGCTCATGTTGTGTAGAAATATGTTTCAGCATATTGTTGGTGCCACCCTGGCTTGAAACGATCACTTTACAGACATTACAACTAGCACTATTGTCTGCTTTCTTTGTGAAATGCATTGGATTGTTTGATGTAATTGTTTTGCAATACAGAACTGTCAAAAAACAAATATACAAACAAACAAACAAAAAAACCTGCCAGCATCAATAAAAGGAATTAATAAGCTTGGAAACATACAATTGTGATGGATCCTACAGTTTGGACTGTGATCTCCAATCTTACATGTCAATTTAAGTTTCATCTTTGCACCTCTCAAATATCACTTTCGTCACATAGAGAACCTAAATAGGATAATATAGAAAAATCTATTTTAAAGTTTACTGTCAAAATTTAATTTAAGCTTTTTTTTTAACCAGAAATCCGTTGAGATTGAAATCTCTTTTTTTCAAGGAGATCGAGTCAGGACGGCACACCAGTTACAGTTTAATTAGAATAAAAACATACAGACCGAATATACAAGGAAGAGACTAAATCCAGATGATATAAAACTGTTTCATTTCTGATTTATATGGACTTTCAACATGGTAATAAAATTTCACAGGGACTAGATTTTTGGGGGGAACATTTACAGGGTAGACCTTATGAAATATATAAACAAGCGAGGCATCCATCAGTCTCAATTGTGATGGATGTTTCCTGCTAATGGTGGAGAGTAATGAGAGTAATCTATCTGAGGTGCACCCAAAACCCTGACTTTTTAATCACACAGCAGTACTGCTGACTTTAACTGATGGCTCTTTGGAGCAACTAAATAAAATGCCACACGTACCAACAGCATTGCTGCAATACCACAAGCGGACACTGGGAAAATTTGGTGGTAAGGCTAAGTGGCAATGACCTGCCTAGTTCGTATTATACATCTATGGTTTTGTCTTGCAATCCCCAGGGACATTTCCTGATTGACAAGTTGCCTGCCCATTTTTGTGACATCATGAGCCCATGAAGT
>JAJHUR010116084.1:1933-19570 GCA_027495735.1 Lutjanus campechanus | reverse complement strand
ACCCAGTTATTGTGTCAGTAAATTGGCCAGTGCCACCAAACTTTAAAGTTGTTTTTGTCACCGCGTGAGCTGTACTGATGTTTTCAGCGTGGCAGTCAACCCTAGAAATGTTTTTTTTTAAACAAAAAAATCTCTGATTTATTCTACTTTTTGTTTATACTGACTGCTTACTTACGGCTGAAAACTGTTGTGTATCACGCTGAGCTTTTTAGACTTTCAACAGTCAACAGTTCAACAGCCAAAAGTTTACTGGGAAAAGTCACAGTACACAGGAAAAGGATGCACACATTTCTTGTCACCAACCACAATCAGATACTGTATTAGAAGGATATTTTGGCAGAAAAAAAACAAATGAAATACTTTGTAAATTTCCCTTTTGTGGGACTAATACATTTATATATACATATATATATATATATATATATATATATATATATATATATATATATATATATATATATATATATATACATATATAAGTGGAATTTCTTGGAGACAGGATTGTCCATCTGGACCACATCTGTCTGCCCAAGCACCTCCATCCACAAAATGTTGTCACTTTAAGTGGGTTCTCATCCGTCCGTAACACAAAATGAAGGACACGCGCGCAGTAAAATTATGCATCCTGATATTAACATGGACAGGCACACACAAACATCTACCATAACTTGTCCGTCAGCGGTGTAGCCAGTCATGATATTTTCCACTCTGTTTGGTATTCAGGTCATATCAGTTCCAGACAGACAAGTGACCAAGTGGTTGGCATGGGATTTAAACCACATAAGCACCCACTTGTCCCTCAAGAAAGCCGCTGTCACATGTGATTTTTGTTATCATGTATCAACTTTAGGATGAAAAACAAGAGCTAGCGTTACTCATGGAACATCCAAGTACATGCATATACAATGCGTATCATTAAAGGGACAGTTCACCCCATAATCATACATATTTTTCCTCTGGCCTGCAGTGCTATTTATCCATCTCAGATTTTTGGGTTGTGAGTTTTTTTTATATTGGCCGTAGATGTTTGCTTTCAAATGGGACTAAAGAGCACTCAGCTCGTGATGCTCAAAGCACCAAAAAATAAATTCGAAAAATTCTTTCTCTTTCCAAAAAACATGATCCGGTTACTTAAGATAATCCACAGACCTTGTTGTTAGCGGTGTCATGTCTGAACTACTTTTTTGTGCAGTAGAATCTACCAGAACTACTTTCTTTCTACTTTGAGCATCACAGGACTAGTGCCATTTAGTCCCATTATACTGGAGAGAGGACAGACATCTCTATGACTGATATCTTCAAAACTGCAACTCACACCAAAATGATCTAGATGGATAAACAGAACTACAGGGTAGGGGAATATGAGTATTTTTGATCATGTGGTGAACTGTCCTTTTAAGACTGATGAATACTGTTAACAAGTATACAAATGATACATCTTATTATACTCCACTTGTGTTTGTGATACTGTATATCGTTTCAGCTTCTCTGACAGGCAGGAAAAAATACCCATTCTTGGCAGTCCCAAATAGTGGGCAGAAATGAAGACAGAAATGAATGCAAGATGGATGAAGCCAGACATGTTTTGTCACTCAGCGTGTCACTCAAAAATTTGAGGCATCACAGATACTTAAAAAAAGTTAACTTTATTCTTTTATTTTCTGCCTGTTTGCCAGTGATGGATCAATATGGACTCTATAGATGAAAGCAGATGTATTTTTGTTATGCTTGTCACTCAGACACAATCCCAACAGTGGAAGAAGACATACTCTCTGTGTGGGTGCTCTTGATTGGCAGACAGGGGAGCTGGTGGCCGCAGGATCCTGCGATGATGATCTGTCACCCGCAGCCCATTATACCAGTCACATAACTGGTAGCAGGGATGGGATGGATGCCGGGTCACCTGGTTTATTTTTCTCGTCTGTGCATGAGCGATGCAGACAGACACTCTGGCTCTGAGTGCATAAGTCAGGCATCATGACATGTCAGTTTATAATGATACAGTACATTCAAAGTGGTGGGGCAAACATCAGTCACACTAATAGGGCTGCCCCCTGAAAGTCAGTCAGTGTGTCAATAATAGGTTTAAACAGATAAAAACTTCCAAAAATCCACAGGGGGGACATTTCATCAACATGAGGAATCATAAATAAGGGGGATCACAAATTACAAATCATGCACTGGTGGTTAACTGATCAGAGGAAGGGAAACAAGTGGTTGGTAAACAAGATTTAATTATTTTTTTAAGCTGTGTTGTTCACACATAGCAATGCAACACCATGGCAGGCTGTAAACTTTACAAACTTAAGTCTCTAAATCACCACAAACCACAAAACTAACTGGTTGATTCTACCCACCTCTCCCACCAGCAGCGTTTCAGAAGCCTTTCAGCAGCAGAGAGGTTTTGCCCGCCTGATTATATTTACATGCTCAGATTTAGTTGATTAGATCCTCTCTCCTTGCTCTTCGTGCATCTACCATGGATAAGCAGGCTGCGTGGTTAAATAGTTTATTTTCTGTCTGTCTGTATGATTGTGAGTCTGCACAGGGACTTTTATTTTGAAGATTAACTGGATTCTCCCTGCCTTTTCTGTGTCTGACTTCCTGCCCGTTCAATCTGCTCTGTGCTAATTGACGCAGCATCCGTTATAGTAGACTCGGTGCGTATTTGAATCAGAGCGGAGTGGAGAGACGCCTCTGGGACGCACTGAGGTGCTGCTGGTGGAATCACAAGCATTGTGTAGAATGGCTGCAATCAGCTCCGGCTGACGTGGCGCAGCCGTAACACAACGCAGCCGCACCTGGTGGAATTTAGCCATAACTGTGATGGAAGCGGAGAAGAGTGATAGAAACTGAGAGCAGACGACCCGCTGTCAGACACTTAAAGCGGCCTGTTGAGTGCCTTTCAGTGGACAAAATGCGGTGAAGTTCCCTGTGAGATGTCTTCCAGTGGACAAAACATGATAAAGTGGCCCCCAAAGTGCCCTTCCAGTTGAAAGAATGTGGCCAAGTGCCCTGTTGAATGCCCTGCAGTGGAAAAAGTGTGGTGAAGTGACCTCTAATGTGCCCCTCCAGTGGATAAAATGTGATAAAGTCCATCACAACTTTTGGCACAGAAAGCTGGTGCCCTTATTTTTACCTCCCTACCCCTTAGACAGCCTGAGTCCGCCCCTGGCAGCAATCCTTATGATTTTAGAGCAATTAGTCATTGCAATAAGTTTGCTTTGTTAGTTTGTACAAAGGTGACACATGCATATTTGGTATGGGATGTAGTGTATAGACAGAGTATATAAGATAAAAGTGTCTGATCTACATTAGTAGCAGTGGCTCGCTTCATCTGTAACAGTGAGAGTTTTGGAGACAGCTAATGTCAACACGGTGTTCGAAAGTGAAGACCTGCATAAGGTTTTGCTTATCTGGAGACAGGGTGCTGTAACTTGATGTGCTGGAACCACAAGTCCTGCTGGTCTGTGGTCATGTTGTTCATTTGGAGTTTTAGACTAGCATTCCCCTCAGTATTTCTGGCCCTGAGGCACCTTCTCTCAGGTAAACTCTGCTGAAAATATTATCAGCCTCCACAGGTGATTGTGGAGAGGGATTGAGGTCACGGCAACAGATTCAGGAGTAGACTTCACCCCTGCCTGGCCCCGTCATTGAAGATTGCACTCTTGACTAAGACTAAGAGGAGATAAGTATCCAGTTGTTTGGTTTAAAGGGGGGGAGAGAAAAAAAAAAACAAAGAAAGCAAGCAAGAAAGAAAGACCCCTGCTCTCTCAGCTCAATTTGAAAGTGGATCACTTTGAGGCTATTTGTAAGCAGTGCCAGAAAACTGTTACTGTAGTAATTTCGGTCTCTGAAATTGTTGAATGAAAGTCAGAGATGTCTGTCTGCCGGCACTGGATCACAGTTGCTATAATACTCTCTATTTCTTTTCAATCAAAATTCATTACTGTTGCATTCCTGTCGCAGTCGCATTGTTATAACATGCAGTGCCGGTGTATTGAAAAAAAAAACTATTTCACCTTGTAATTTGAACATTGACATTTGTGGTTAAACTGTTTGACCTCAGTCAGATTTTCCACGAAAAATATTCCATACGAGTTGATTATTGTCGCGCTGCAGGATCCTCGTGGAGCACATTGCACGCAATCTCCAGCAGCACGGATGCACTATGGATTAAATGTGATCTTTGTGTTAGGGAGGCAAATAAATGACTGCAGCCGTACTGGATATCAGCGAGTCAATATTAGCACTCCCGCTTGTCACCATTTAAATTGTCCCTGTTCAGACTGTTTAGCTAATGCAGAACATGAGTGTGTGGGCTGAATTGCTGTTGGGATTTGTGTATTACTTTCATTATGTGTACTGTAGAAGATAGTTGCTGTAAATGCTTCTGCCACTTCTTCAGTTGTTTTTCTCTTCTAGATTTTGTTTGCCATTTGATTTAAAAAAAATTAACCTCTTGGGCTGCCAGGGACAGGGGCCGCTCCCCATCCCCCACCTTCATCCCTCTCCCCTGATTGCCGACTATCTAAATAAAACAGATATTGATATTGGCAATAGATCTGATGAAGACGCGAACAAAACCTAGTACCTAGTAACAAAACAGCACTGCTGCAGTAATGGCAGAAATCAATGACATTGTCAGGACACATGTCCACATAATAAAGGTGCTAACTAGAACCATAGAGGGTATAGATGGAAGCCCTTTTGGTTCCTGGTAGAACTCTCTGAAAGGTTCCACTTGTAACCCTTTCAGAGAGCTCTACCTAGAACCCAACATAAAGGGTTACATCTAGGTTTCACCCACTTCGCCCTATATGAGAGGGAGAACTAACCCTTAACTAACTAACACCCAGTGGTTCCCTCCGAGAACCCTCTTATATTCCAAGGACTTTATCTAGAACCCACTCAGAGAGTTACAGCAAGAACACTTTAATATTCCAAGAGTTTTATCTAGAACCCACTGGGGTATTTCACTGACAGCTCCCTTCATATTTTGGTTCAAAGAACCTTGACGAAAGAGATCTTCAGGGAATTCTTATGTCCAAAAATGGTTCTTTGGATGAAAATGGTTCTTAATAGAGCCCTGTGCCTTCCCACCTTTGAAGGGTTTTCATCTGGAACCCTGACAGTGGGTTCTACCAAGAATCCTTTTATATTATACTACAAATTACCATCAACAAAATGGGTTTTTTGGAACCCTTAATCTTTCAAAAACAAACAAACAAACAAAAAAAAATGGACTGACCCTTTCTTCAAAAGATGGTTCTTCAGAAGCATCAGTAAAGTCCCATGTCTCACTTGAGACTGAGTCTGACTCCGGGCATCAGTCCTGCACAGCTGGGATTTGTATCTGGGCTACCTGCTTGTTGGTGCGTCTTGACTCTTCTTGAGTCGAGCGGCTGTAAAACGCTGATAATCACATTTCACTTCCTATAAATTCCTCACAATAAATGCCCCCTGATATTTTGTTATCTAAAAGCTTTTATTATGAAGCATTAAATTCAGGAAATGTTGGGTTTTCATCATCAGTAACTTGCTTGTCCAAAAACGCTTAAAAAACATACCCAGAATAATCACTTAGAAGTTAAAACCTATTTCTATTGCTGTTCCACAATCAAATGAAGATACAATAAAGGAATTTTTTATCAAGTGATGATATATTGATGCATTACTGTTAATGCTGGTAATTCAAAGTAACACAAAGTCAGCTTATTCTTTTCATTTTGACATCACTCGGCTTGTGCCATCCACCTGTAAAACCTGACTCCAAACCACAATATGATTTTTTAAATGGTTTTTCTCTCTTTACAACTCGCTCTCTAAGCCTCAGACATTTTTACATTGCAGAGGGATCGCTTAGCTTTTTATTATCCGCAGCTACATCAGAATACACCTTTTCTTTTTCAGAGTATTGAGGGCAGAGTGTGAGTTTGATCCAACAGACATAAAAATGCTCTGTTTCTCCCTCTAACATCAGTGTTTCAACCTCTTTCTGAATGTGTCTGAGAACATGTTTTGCAGCTCATAGGGGCTGAAGAGGAAGCAGTGAAGCGAGCAGACGGAGAGATACTGACAGAAAACCTGTCACTCTTTCCTCACACTGGTCATGTCACTCTTACAATGACTTACAGCACAAATAAAAAGAGGAAATCAAAACTATGTTCTGTGAGTAAAACAACAGGCATTAAGGTTAGATAAATATGTTTTAGACATCTTAATTCAAAACAAATTGAAGGTAAATATTGTAAGTAGCTAAATCTGGCAGATTTACATTTGTTTGAATTTTGTTTAATGTACATTGCCTCTTTTTAAATAGATAAGTAAGTGAAAATAAATGTTTCAAAATCAGCACACTGAAACCAGAGTCAGTGATCAGTTTCCAAAAATATGTTTAGGACATACTGAGCATTCTGATGGAGAAAGTAGCAGTTTTACAAATGCAGTACCACAGTGTTATTTCTGCACATGTCTGTGTTTTGCTTATATCTGTATGTCTACTGCCTTTACTGTAATTAGCCAAAGGGTAGTTTTCCCCTTTGGCTAGTGCTAGCATATTTACTATTAAGAGAAAGTAAATAAATAAATAAATTACCTAATATCTAGACTTCAAAACAATAAATACCTATGTGGCCGTATAACCCTGTCTCCTAGAAAGTAGGCTTGTATATTGCTTAATTGTTTTTATAATTGCATTGTGGTGATAAACATAATTCCTGTCTGGATTATGGTCATAGACAATGTTTCTTTGAAACAACACATTTGCAAGAAGGTAGTCGGGGTGGATTGTGGGGGTACAAAGGGCAGGACTTTAACACCACAGTCTGGTTCTTATGTCCAGATTTCTGCAACAAAAGCACTTTGGTTAGGGTAGGGAAGTATCATCATTTTTGGTAGGTTTTAGCAGTAAAAGCGCTTGTGTGGGGTTAGTAAAAGATCATCATTTTGGGTATATTTTGGCACTTTTGGAAGGGTTTTAGAGGATCATGATATTGGCATGCAGAGGCAATAAAAACACTTTGGGTAGGTTTAAGGCAAGATTGTAATTTTGGGTAGGTTGAGGCAACAAAAGTGCTTTGGGTATGGTTAGGAAAAGATTGTCAATTTGGGTAGGTTGAGGCAATAAAAACATTTGGTCAAGTTAAGAAAAGATTGTGATTTTGGATAGGTTTCTGCAATAAAACTACTTTTGCAGGATTAGGAAAAGATTGTGATTTGGGGTAGGTTGAGGCAATAAAGCACTTGGTTTCAGGTTAGGAATGTATCATCATTTTGGGTAGGTTTTGGCAACAAAAGCACTTTGACTCGAGTTTGGAAAATATTGTGATTTTGGTTAGGTCTTGACAATAAAAGCTCTTGTGTAGGGCTCGGAAAAGATTGGGATTTTATGTAGGTTTAGGCAATAAAACATCATGACGTAATGTCATTTTGGTTAAACATTAATAAAACAATCTCATGGCATAAAACAAATTAAATGTTATTTCATTTGGCATTACATTTCCCTCAAAAACATATTGGCTGTTGCAAATTACTTGTTTATGAACAGAATTTATTGGAGACAGGGATTTGCCTCGTCATAACCTTTATTCACAAGTGCTTGAAAATTTCCTTTCAACATCTTGAAAGTCATTGGAAAGTTTTAGAATTATTTGTACAAGTGAGTCTGGAAAGCCGTCATCTAACCACTGAGCCTTGCAGGATTACGTCCATACTCTCCCCATTGACCTAATATTTTAGATTTATTTATTTATATTTTTTTTTATGCCGAGAGACAGCGCGGTGACAGCGGTGAAGCGAGCAGACAAACACAAGTGTGAAGAGGCATTAGACCTTTGCTGTCATTTGTCACTCAGACCGTCTCTCAGGCTGCAGAGGTGAAGTGGGACACAGCTGTTGGTGAAAGCAAGGTGACGTTAACTGCACTTGTCAAGTCGTCCCTTTGTGATTTTGTGTGCGATTTGTGTGGGTGAGTGGTTTGCGCGGAGCGGGCGAAGCAGCAGGAAACTCTCCGCTGTCATTTGTCAGTCAGAGGTGATTCGGGACACAGTTGCTGGCTCGTATGTCGGAGACAAGTGAGCGCTCCGTCTGTGGACACTAAGGGCTGTCTGTTCATGTATAGCCGCGGTCAAACACAAAGCACAGCTCAGTACTTTAGAAAGGTTAATATCTGTCCTCCTGGGATAGCTGACACATCATCTAGTCTCCCCTGTAGCTTTATCCTTTCCACTGAAACTTCACTTACAAATGGAGACATCACTTCTAGTATCTTTTCTAGCCATTTAAGCTGTGCACAGAAGTTGGATTTACACTTTCAGGTTAAAAATGCTTAAAATCTTAAATGATACATACACATAAAACATGTATTAGACATATGCCGTCTCATTTTTCGCCTGGAAAACCTTTTGAAATTGTTGGCACTGTCTGTTTTAATGCTGACTACTACTATATTGCAGAACTTTGTTATCCATGTGTTGTGTAGGTGCAAGATTAGTATTTCTCCTGATAAGTATTTTTTTTTTAGTTTGTCTCTTTTTTAGCTGCGACCAGCAGCTCTATAGTTGCTTGGTTGATTGATCAGTCAGTCGGTCCACAGAAATTCCTCACCCTTTCGTAGCCGCAGTTTTTGGCCTAGGAGGCTAAAATTTGGCATGGAGGTCAAGTGGGTGAATGTGTGCTTGTGTTCATGCCAATTGGCAAAAAGGGGGCATGGTAATGGGAGTGGCCTATCACAAAAAGGTGCATAACTTGAATGAGCTAACAGACTTGCACAAGATTTAGTGGAAAGGTTGGTTATGAGCCAAACGACAGCTGATTTAAGTTGACACCGACTAGCAAAAGTGGGGTGTGACCTGTTAAAAAAAAGGCGCTTAGATTCTGAATGTCTCAACATGTCATGAATGTCTTAATATGACCAAACTCATGAACTGTTAGCCATCAGCAATTAGTGGGAGTCTTTACAGAGAGACAAAGTCACGCCCCTTAGTTTTTGACTAGGTTTTATTAGGTATCAGTATTGATTAGGTAGAAACTGCTAGACTTGTAAAATTATAGTTTTAAAATCACAAACAACTAACACATATCGCTCGTTTCGCTACGGACTACAGTTAATATTTTTTCCTAAGTAAGGTCCCACGTTGGTCCATCAGAAAGGGCGTCTCTCAATTACACTCAGATCTTCTTTTTCATTAGTGGTGTATGCCCCGCCCCCTACATGTCAGCCACACCCCCTTTCATAAGTCATGAACCATTTTTGTCGACGACTGTGGGGGAGTCATCACTGGACTTAGCAGCTCCTTTTTTAGTCATTCCTCCTTTCATAACTCATGAACCGTCATAAAGCCTTATGACAGGCATCATTGAACTTAGAAGAGAGAGTTGCTTGATGTGACTTAGTTCCTCTCCTTATATTTTAGCCATGGAAATCAACTGATTGTGTGTATGTGTGTGAATGCATGCACACATGGATGCTTGCGTGTATGTATGTCACAGCTATTGGGGGTTCATGCTTGTTTTTCAACTGCATCGTCAGTTCAACTCCTCATCATTTGGCTCCAAAGACATCTTGTCCACACTGTCTCTAACCCTCTCTTATAAACTCAGCTCGAGGCATCAGTTATACTCTTTCCCACCCTTGGCTTCCTCACAATGTTAACAAACCAGCACAGAATGGGGTGATTAATTGCAGACTGTACAAGGTTTTTTTTGGTCTTTAATTTTAATTAGCGTAACTGTTGAAACCGAAGTGCAGAGACGGGGAATCTCAGTATCTCTTCAAGTCTTTGATCAATAGTCAGACAAGCTGGATTTAACAGAAACTTTGTACCAAAGGACTGACTTCACTGAGGAGCTATAAACCCAAACATGGACTTGCTGCTGAATTCATTAACTGAATCTCACATAAAAACTCTGACATCTGCGAAGCAATGTGCATCAACTTTGAGTACGTTTTAGCATCGAGCATCATCGATGTAAACACAAAATCCTCCTCCCCTCATCCTGCCAAAGTCGTGCATGTTGCGTCCTGTCAGCACAGAGCTTGTCCACCTGTTAAGTGCAACACTTTGATCTAGGATGTTGTGGAGCAGGTTTTAAAAATATGTTTAGTACAGGTTGAAAAATATGAAAACAGATCTCAAAATTTCAATACTGTGGACACGTTTCAGAGAGACTAATGAGAGGAAAATACTGCCGGTATCATTGCTTTAACGGAGCATCAGAGACACGGCACATCAGGACACGATGCCGTAGTCAGTAGATGTCACGAAAATGCAGATTACTAATATAGTTTTCAGCTGAAGCACTCAAAATTTGCATTCTAATGGAGGTAACTCGAGGTCACAGTTTAATAATATCACTAACAATCATTTTTGTGAGTCTAATCAAGTACAGATGAGTCAGCTGTCCTTACCACTCAAACTACATTCAAAGCTAAAATATGCATATTTCCTCATCTGTGCAGGAAAAATGATGATAATCCTGCCCTGTTCCCACTCACTGGGTCAGGTTCTCGCTTCAGGACTTGTCAGTCATCTTGACGAGATGTCTGCCTCATTTGATCCAATGTTAGAGAAGTAGACTGTGATCACAGCAAATCTGTGCACTGCTATTGGCCATATTGAAACTTATTTTGTTTACTGCAAATTTAGTTTTACTGTCTTACCCTTGTTTATTTCTACTCGCTGCCATTGCTGTTGCCCTTGTTTTGGCAGCTACCTCATTTTATTCGGTCTATAGTTGCTCACTGCTGGTCTTATCCATATATAACACAACTACATCAAGTACTGTATATACTGAAATATCAAACGAGGCATTAACACACATGGTCAAGTGAAATATATCAGTACTAATTTTTACAGCAAATTTTGATTCATTTTTTGTAAATCTGAAGTGTTTTAGCTTTAGTCTAGATTTAGTTGACTAATTATATAACATTATTCATTGTTTATCATAGGGTTAATTTACTTTACTTTAGTTTTTATTCAGTTGACAAAAACTGTTTCAATTTTCCCACAGATAAATTGGTCTCCTATATTTTAAGCTGCTGTTATAAATATATAAAAAGGCAAGAATTCCATTACCCCTAACTGCTGTAAGTGTTTTAATGTGAAACAGATGGAGAAGGTGCTGCATTTGCATTAATAGCAAATGGCAGCAACAGCAAATTAACACAGCATATGGCAGCAGATCAACAATACCTACCTTTAAAACAGGCGGAACTATAAATAAAGGCCTGTCTCTAATAATAAATGCCTGATTCTCTACCTGGGTAGTGTTTGAGAACGTAAGTTGTTACAACTTTACTCTTGCTTAATATGAGCTCAGAAATCTATTTTTTTTAATACCCACCTTAAACTCTTGGTACAGGAAATGACTTTGGCTACCTGACATGCCACAGCATACCATGGCTGCTTCAATTTTAAACATGGTTTAACAGAGTTAGAATCCGCCCCTTAATCCAACTCCAACTGGCAGCGTTAGTGCCATGCCAGAGCACCAGGAGATCGAGGAAGTTGTGCAATTTGAGGAAAGAGCCAGGAAGAAAGATAAGAAAGTGTAGTGGCAGGGGGAGAGAGAGGTAGAGAGGACAGGAGAAAGATAAAGAAAAAGATGCTATGCATGCACTGGCTGTTGGCATACAGCCCTGAGGGAGCTGTTAAGGTAGCTTGACTTTCTGGCTCCTGTGAAGCTGTCAATAAGGTGGTTGCCTCTAAAATAGATTTGGGGGACTTGCAGTATGAGGTTGAAATTTCCAGGATGTCAGTCCTCATCCTACATGTATCAAAGTAAATTCTGGATGCAGTGAAGCAGCAAACATTTCCACACAGAGCTTGTATCAAGACATATATCTGTACCTGTTTTCATAGCAAGGGCAAACTGCAAATAAATGAAGCATGAAAAATTCATATTGAGAAGGCTGGGTACGTGTGCTGTAGATCTTTTTTTATTTCATTTTTATTTATTCTTTATTTAGCCGGGAAGGCCCCAATGAGATATTACATCTCTCCTCCTTCGTGGAGTCCTGCTCAAGATGACAGCACATGAAGTTTCACATAAAAGACAATTTCACGGGTTAGAATACACACAGTACATAAAAAAAAAAAAACAAAACAACACAAGGGAAAACATACAGGCCATCCCAGCAATGTCCATGTGATATTTCGCCTCTGGTCAAGGATTATGTAAAGCAGAAGCATGTTTCCTTCAAGGCAGTTTGCATAAAACCTTTAAAGGTACTTACAGACGGGAGTGCTTCGAAGAAAATTGTATTTTGCAACTCATTCTCGTCATGCCCAGGGTCGATGGAAGGCAAAAGCAAAAATTACTTGCATTTATATAGTGCTTTTCTCCTGCATCGACTTCTTTTGCTTTTAGGAGCACGATATGCAGAATCTAATATTCTGAGTGAGGTTGAATTTGCATGCATGTAAATCCCATCACCGTACCTAATACAGATACAAATGAACAAGTTTTCTCTTGGGCCTCAAATGGGAAGCATTTTGTTCAACAGAAAAAGAATCCCAGCTTAGGCTCATTTTTTTTCAATAGATTATCAAGGTGCACATTACAAACAAATGTCATCAAGTCATATATTTGTAAGAAGTGATTCTTTCTATACCTTCTCAAGTCAGGATACTGGGATCGGTTGCTGTAGCCTGAAAACAAACGTCATATATATCCTTTTTGAATTTCGGATCAGTTTTGCTGCCAGGGTGGTATGCTGGTACAGTCGTTTGGATATAAGATAAGAAGGTCGTGGGTTCAAATTCTGCAGCGGTTGTACGTGGAGTTTGCATGTCCTTCCCATGTCTGCGTGCGTTTCCTGCGTGTGCTCTGGTTTTTCTCCCCCCACCGTCAAAAACATATGTAAGGTCAGTTCTCCAGTCAGTGCCCTTGGCCAAGGTGTTGGCACACAACTGGAGTCCCTGGGCACTGCAAAGTAGCTGCCCACTGATCCTAACACTAGGATGGGTTAAATGCAGAGATTTAATGTCACTGTATAATTGTACAATCACAATAACATTGAATGAACACCGAACACTGAACACTAAATAATTCTTAAACCAGCTCAAAGCCATTTCATTAAGGTCTATGCAGCTAAGTCGGTCTAGTAGTAGTAGTTCATGATCTATAGTATCAAAGGCTACACAACTTGTTCTATATTCACATGGCACTAAGTAATATACAGTATTTCAAGCTTATATGGAGTCTTTTTAATTATTCCAATATCATTCTATAATGATGATCTTCATTTTCATAATTTTCACTTGGTGTGTAGTTCAAATAACAATCGCTATTCTTCATGTAGTCGGTGCTTTTCTAAATGACCTAATGTCAGTAGGTGTGGTTTATAAGTATGCATGGAGCCATTCCATGTTTCAACTGTAAACTTTTTTTGACATACGGTACAAATAAATTGTTAGCTAACTGTTCATAGAGATGTTGCACTGAATTTCATCCACTAATAATTCAACGTGACAGTTTTCTCAAGGACCAAGTTAATTTGTGCATCCCTTCAGCCATTTCCTCGGCTGTTTTCCCTAGGCAAAGGTGACACAGCCCACCCCCCTACCCCCTCTCTCTATTCACTCTGGGTCTGCCGGCTGACATAAAAGGTTGTGTGAAAAATTACAACAGTCCTGAATATTAGAAGTGCCTGCAAAATACTTCCCCAGCCGATCCATCACCACAGGGACACATGGGTTTATCGTCTGTGTGTGTGTGTGTGTGTGTGTGTGTGTGTGTGTGTGTGTGTGTGTGTCTTTGTGTATGCATGTGTGTATGGATACCTAGAAGTCATGGCAATCAACTTTATACATGATTGTCGTGGATGTTCTGTGTGTATAACCTTGCATATGGTATGCTTTGATCTAATGGGACAGTTTGCCAGTTAACCTCGCCGTGATGAGGGAATCCATCATTATCTCAACAACTGCTGCATTAAGGGGGACATTCACACACTCATCCACTCTGTTGACCTTGCACATACAAAACTCATACACGCACAGGCCTCTTTTTATCGCTGGCATTAAGATGTCTGGACATTGTCTAGATGTGATTGAGCTATGTTTCAGTTTGCAGCACAGCTCATTCCTGGTCATAATATTTAAGGGCTCAACAATAAGGATGGCCCCCTTGCCTTGGGCAAGGAAAATGTCATGTCAGGCAAGTAAATCTGGATTAGGGTTAGGTAGAGGGTATGAGCTTCCGATACCTTTGCTGGCACATGTGTCTAGGCAACAGTCTAATACCACATAATTTATTAACCCTGAAATGGGACATGGCTACTTCATGACACAGCTAAAGGGCGGGACATGGGGACATGGCTACTTCCCAGCAGTATTCCATATGCCTTTTTTTCCCAGGATAGTGAAGACATGTTCTATGGACTTATTTCTCTGTTTGTATTTGTTCATTTTTATGAAGGATTTAACCTGAACCAGGCTATATTTTTTATTTTTTTAAGGCACTGGTATTGGCTAATACTCAAAGTTTAGACATGGTAATCGATATTGGAAATGTTTTTCATCTCTACATTTTATAAGCCCTAGATTAAACATGAGCATTAGCTTGACATTAACTTTGTTATTATTTAATAACTGCTAATAAAACAATTTGTATAGGCCAAGTAAAAAGTGACTTAAGGCAAGTTGATTTCTGTCCCACTTGCCGAACGGGGCAAATGAAAAAATACATAAACTTTGAACCCTGTGTTATTGTAAACACCTAATCTTGCATGGTTCTCAATCATGTATTTTCTAGTTTCCAGAAACATACATTACTGCTGAGTTTTTCAAACATAAGCTGTCAGTGCTTTGAACACCACAGACCAAATGCTATCTATTTCCATTTTTTTCCAATACCAAATGCCAGAATAGGTCAATTTTCAATGACTTGCTGGCAGTAACAGGCTTACCACACCTTAACTACGTTTCATAGGTCGCATGACATAGCTGGTGTGAAAATACAAGTGGTTTACATTCTAAAACCTCATAGTTTGGCTAGGTTTGGGCACAAAAACTACTTGATTAGGCTTAAAATAACTATGTTACTTATGTCACGTGATGACACTCGTGTGATGACATAACATACGTGACACATGTAGCTTATGTTGTAAAATGGTCGTTTGATTAGGTTAAGGCACAAAAACTACTTGGCTAGGTTTAAATAATAAAACTACTTTTTTAGGTTTAGAAAAATATTATGGTTTGGGTTAAAATAACTAAATGATGGATGTCACATCCAGATTGAAATTTTAAGTCACTCAAAACTTTAAATAACTCTACATTTGCTTTTATTCATCCACACGGGACTCAAACCCCTGTCTCCTGGGTGAAAGTCCTGTGCTTGTTCGCTCGTCTCGCTCCTTATACTTCTCCTGTCATGTTTACTACGTCCACAAGGTGGCACCACCTAACAATAAACTGACTTATCAGTCGGAATTAAACTGCTTGCTCTTTCAAGTTTTTCTAGTGAGTGTTCCTATTCTACAAGAAGACTATTATGATCTATCAGACAGACTTTTCATCTGTGATTGCATTTCTTGTTCTGTCTGTACTTAAACCTTGCACTGCTTTTTCTCTTGCTCTAGTAAATAGGTAGTAATAAGCAAGTAGTATTAGTGTGTTCACACTTAACCCTGAGATTCTTTATATCTGAGGATGTATTGATTCTGTAAACCTCCCTCAGGTGCTTCTCAGTATGGCCTTAGAGATGTTAGCGAGTGAGGTGGAATAATCATGAACGTGGTCTATAATTTAGACCACATGGAATTCATTCCAGTCAATTAATTTTTTTTCTACAGACATCTGCAGTTTCTATCACAAGACTCTATAGGTGTTTCTACGTGTGTGTGGGGGGGGGGGATCACAGTATCTGCATGCTCTCTGTATATATGTATTAATGTGTATGTGTTATTGCATTCATTAGTTATTTCTATATTGTGCACCAGGCAGGGTCTACCATTATATTTTTTTAAATTTGTGTGCAGCAAAGAAGCTAATGTATGTGTGTAAACCAGTGAGTGGGATGAATAAACCTGTCAACAATAATGTAATAACACTGTAAATGGTTTTGCGATTGTAACGCATTGTCCATTTAAAGAACTGTTCTGACAGTGGAAAGTGGGGAAAAAAGTACAAAAACAAAACATGTTTTTTTTTACTCAAAGAGGACCTGACGCGAATGGATTAATATGATTGGTATTGATCATTTAAACATCACCAATGGATACAAATAATGATTGAGACTAATCAATCCAAAGCTCGCTCTATGTAAACCTATCATTATGCATGATGTAAGGAAAGAAAAGGAAGGAAGCAGGGGACTGCAGTTTATTGTTTGATGATGAAACTATTGTGTCTACAGTCATTATCATTGTGCTGGGAGTTGTTGATTTTTCCTTGGCAGACAAACACTTGTATATTTTATACCAATGAAACCCATTTCAATTGGCAGAGAAAGAGAAACAGACATACAGACAAAGCCAAGCAGAGGGTAGTTTGTACTCTGATTAGTTGCTGTTATTGTTGCCAAACTGACTGATTTGCCTGCTATCGTGTTGATTATTTGTATTTGTTGATATTGCTTTATTGCCAAAAGTATGTACTCAGTGCCAGTGGAGCCAAACTGAAATTGTGAAAGAGAAAACAGTGAGCAGGAGGAGAGGAGGACAGTGTGTTTGTTTATGTGGCCTTCCTGTATTGTATTTCATCTTCTCACTGCTGAAGCAACAAGCCCCCACCGACTGAGCCTATTGTTTTTTTTCTATTATTGTTTGGTCTTTTGTACTCACAGTGTTACATGTATAGTAACACTGTAGAGTGATGATATGGGGATCTTCATACATCCCCATAGCACCACCTTCAAGCACCACCGAATACAGTGGAGACAAGCCTCTTATTTGCCAAAATGCAAGCCATGCTTCTTGAATAAAAACTCAGTTTCTGGCTGAAACTTAAGAGAAGTCAAGTTCAACATGAAGAATCATACTTAACTGACCAATAGAATAAGTATCTGTAAATATTATATTTAAGTTTAGTTTTTCTAGTTCAAATTATGAAGAAATCATTGGAAAGCGTTGAAGGCATGACAAAGAGGAGAGAGCCCGAATTTGTGCAGCAGCAGAAAGGAAATTAAAAGTATCATCAGCATAAAAGTGAACATTTGCATCAGTAACATTTTGACCTCAAAAGTTTGTAATAAATGCAGAAGAATAAGAGGTCATGGAATTGATCCCTTGGGCACCCACACTGAGCTTAACAATAGAATAAATATTTGTAAATATCATCTGTAAGTCTTGTTTTGAGTTCTGAGGAAATCATTGTGAAATGTTAAAGGCATAATGAAGATGACAGAGCCTGAATTTGTATAGGAGCTGAAAGGAAATTCAAAGTATCATCAGCATAAAAGTGACATTTAAAGCGATATTCCACTCTGCGAGAATAAGCCATTTTGTATGTACTCACTATGCCGATGTGATGATAAGTGAAGATCTTCAGTTCACCAAACAATCCTGGAGTTTTAGGAGAAACAGGGTAGCAGCCTCATCCAGTACAATGGCTGTGAATGGTAACCACGGATAAAACGTTAAAAATAGCACACAAAACAAACACAAAATGTCTCCATCCTGCTTGT
>JAJHUR010116083.1:0-13758 GCA_027495735.1 Lutjanus campechanus | reverse complement strand
GAGACAACAATCTAAACATGAATTTAAAGCTGACTGATCTAATCATAACCCTGAACTCTCCTCTCAGAGTTCAGCCGACTCATTCGAGCTCCCTGAAGGCAGCACATCGGACCTGCTGAACGCTCGAGTCGCAGGTGAGATCATGTCTCTGGTGCTGATGAAGTATCAGGGACGTAACTGGCATGGACACGTCCGCATCGAGCGGGACATACCCGAGTTCTCTGCCGTGACTCTCACCTGCGACTCGGACACCAACATGACGGCGGATGTGAGCATCCATGTGACGAGGACGGCGAGCCGCCTGCTGCTGTCCCTCTTCAGTCCGTACTGGATCATCAACAAGACGTCTCGAGTGCTGCAGTACCGAGCCGAGGATGTGAGCGTCAAACATCCGGCCGACTTCAGAGACATCATCCTGTTCTCCTTCAGGAAGAAGAATCTGTTCAGCAAGAGCAAGGTGAGAGATGCACCTGCACCTGCGCATGTACATGCACCTACACAAGCACCTGCAGCTAAAACTACAGCTGCACATGCACCTCTGGGCTGGAATAACTTATTTGTTTGCCTGTTAATGCAGACTGTTCGCCAACTGAGTTAGTGTCAAATCATTAATAATCTTTAGAAGAAGTAGATGTTTATAACTGTTAAATTGATGAAAATGTTAATGGAGTTTGGCAGCAGTGAGACAGACAGTCACTGAATGTGTATTTTGAGGAGAATGTAGAATTTAGTCTGCAGTACCGGTTTCAGACACTAGGTTACTCCATATTTCACCTTTAAATTTTAAACAGATGCAGGCTTTGCTCTCAGATTTGTAGGTTTTCTAATGTTTAACTAATTTTTTCATGTTGGTTCTTCAAAATGTTTCAGTTTCATGTTTTTTTTAATTTTTATTTAAAGCTACAGTCAAGAAATGCTAGAGACCAAAACCTCATTTTCATTTTTTTAATAAGAAGCAACATAAAACTATGGCAGCCCATTTCTGTCACTGAAACAAAAATATCCCCACGGTAAATCATAATTATGAGATAAAAAGTTTAATTTTTTTTAATCTCATAATTTTGACATTTTTTAATCTCATAATTTTTGACGTACTATGAGAATATTTTTTTCTTTCTGTGGCAGAAATGGGCTTTCTTACATAACACAACAATAACCATAAATTTACAATAAACAAAACATATATACACTTATAGAAACACATACATGTATATAAATCTTGAACATTATATGAGAAATTATTTCTACCAAAGTTCAGATTAAATATTTTATCCTATTGCAGGTTATTGAATAAAATTCAAGAAAAAGGAAAAAGTCAGCAAGTATTAATCAACACAGAACTCAGTTTCCCACATTTATACATTTTGCACATTTTGAGGTTTTTAGCTGAATTTTGTGTTTTTACTCAGATTTTTCAGACTGAGAGTTTATGTTCGTTCAAGGTTACGTCAGTGTTTTTATGTTTAGAGTAGTGCTGTCAAACGATTAAAATTTTTAATCAGATTAATCACAGGGTTACTGTGGATTAATTTCGATTAATCACGATTAAATATCATTCATTTTTAATCTATATTAATCGCATTTCATTTTGCATGAGCAAACAGACTCAAGAAAGAAGGGAATACATAGATATGTATAATAAAGACTAGATGTCTCCTCCGTGCTGCCGGCCAATGCAATCGCACGTCCGCACTGGCGGTCATCTTGCCACAGTCAGCTGGCTCACCTATAACATTGTGTTGTAGTGGTGCATACTTTTTAAATAACCATAACTTGCTCAATTTTCTACCGATTTTCAAACGGTTTGGTTTGTTATAAACGTCAGAGGTGTAGTTGTAACACTGCACTTATGGATAATTATGTCACACTTCCGGTCAAACATCCAGAATTGTAGCCACGTTAATAACGTTTGTAAGAAACCAAACCGTTTGTAAATCCGTCAAGATTTCAGCGAGATACGAGTATTTACGTTTGTGCAGATCACTCACCTTCATTCACATACCACAGACTCCACCAGAGAGTTTGCCTGGGGTAAGATGGCCACCCGGTGATGCCGTTAGAGACTCCGCCTTAAGACATCTAGCCTTTATTATACATATCTATATATATGCCACTACCGGATCAACTACCCATTTGTGCATGTGCGGCGCCATGCGCGATGGTAAGTCTACTTGGACAAGACCGGACTTTGAGTCATTCTGCACTGCAGATGCGTTAATTGCGTTAAAATTTTTAATCAGATTAATCATGATGATGGATTAATCCGCGTTAACGCGTTAATTTTGACAGCCCTAGTTTAGAGACAAACCAAACTTTTATGATGTCTTATCTGTCCTGAGAACATCTGCAGAGACATGTCGTGATGTCGGACACGGTTGGTCCCAGTGCAGTCAGTCATGTGACCATCAGTTATTCTACCAGCGATGCTTCAGACTGATGTTCTGACTCGTCTTGTCCTCGTGTGTTTCAGCTCCAGCTGTGCGTCTCCACCAGCTCCTGGTCTGACGGCTTCTCTCTGGACACGGTGGGAAGTTACGGCTGTGTTCGCTGTCCCGCCAACAACATGGACTTCCTGGTAACACAAACCTCACTCAGCGTCTCATCCCTGCATTTGTAAAACTATTTTAAAACTGGTTCTTGTCCTCTCACCTGGCGTCTGTGTGTCCAGGTGGGCGTCAGTATCCAGATGAGCAGTTTTAACCTGACCAGGATCGTCACCATGAGTCCGTTCTACATGCTGGTCAACAAGTCGTCGTACGAGCTGGAGGTGGGAGAGGTCACCAACCAGGCGTCCACCAGGTGGCACTACATCGCCTCCACAGAGGTGAATATTTGTTTTTTTCCCCTACACAGAGAACCGTCCAATCAGATAGCTTCAGAGGGCGTTGCTGTCTGGCTGATGTTTGGGGGTTCGTTAATCTCTGAAGGACTTGTTGCACAAATTAAGAGTTTTGAACCAATGAACTCTCAGATTTTGGATCAAATTAACAGTTGTGGTGCAAAAGAGGCATCTCCATAGTAACAGCCACTGAGGCTCATGGGTAATGTAGTGTTGATGTGTGTTGACACGTCTGACCAGCAGGTGGAGCTCCTCCTCTCTGGTAAATGATGGAGAGACTCGGTCAGCTTCATGTTTCTGCACCTGTCCCATCGACTGTTGTTCTAACGTTGTTAGTGTGTTGTTCTAACGTTGTTAATGTGTTGTTTGTGTGTTGCAGTGCCTCCCTCTGTGGCCCGAGAACACGTCAGGGAAGTTGTGCGTCCGTGTGGTCGGGTCTGAATCCACCTCCAAGTTCTTCTTCTTTAACCGTCAGGACAACGGCACCCTGCTGAGTCTGGACGTGGTCAGTGTCTCTGCTCGACCAATTGCAGCAGCTCCTTTTACTCTTCAGTACGTTAAACATGTGTGTGTGTGTGTGTGTGTGTGTGTGTGTGTGTGTGTGTGTGTGTGTGTGTGTGTGTGTGTGTGTGTGTGTGTGTTTTCAGTGCGGTGGGATCATCGTGGACGTCAACATGTCCACCCTGTCCACCGTCATAAGCTTCAATGATTATTATGAAGGAGCAGCTCCGGCTCTGCTGCTCAACCACACACCCTGGGTCACCATCAGCTACAGACAGAGGTCAGCACACACACACACACACACACACACACGATACCAAAAACTCCAGGTCCCATAATACAACGATAAAAAGTTCATGATACGATATTCATCATGAAAAATGTCCTTTATCAAATAATAAATCAGAGTGCAGATTTTTTTGTTTGTATAAAATATGGTTTTCCTTTAAACTAGTTTTTTTCTTTCTGAAATAAAATAAAGTTAATTTTAAACCTAATGACCCCCTCTGTTTTTCTGACTCAGCGGCTCAGAGGTGGTTCACGAGCTGAAACCTGGCGAGGCTCGGCGGTTTGCGTGGGACGACCCGGCGGGCACTCCAACGCTCAGCTGGAGCTGCATGGAACATTCTGGAGAGCTGGACCTGCTGAAGGTACGGGGTTACACTACGGGGTTAATTTAGTACTTTAATAAGAGCACAAAGAAATGTGGACTCATAAACCAATAATAACTACAAACAAAACTACCAACAGAACTGCAACAGAAACTACAAACAAATGTGCAACAAAAATTCCAACAAAAACTGCAAACAAACAACACAATAACTACAACAACAAACTACAAACAAAAACTGTAACAGAAAGTACAGTCATCCCTGAAATATGCCAAAGAGCTTCATGTGATGTGCTAAGAAATGTGATTTAAATTAAACTTGCAGCTTCTTCTGACTTTGTTGTCCATCTGTTGGTTTGTGGTTATTTTTACTTTGTGCTTCTCAGGTTTTCTGAGCATCATCATCACAGTAAATGTTGTAAGATGGCGATTCTGTCTTTGAAACTTCTCTACTGCCCCCAAGTGGCCAAAGAAATCAAATAATCAACTTTAGCCACAATGAATATATAGAGAACCAAGAGTAGAACCCTGAGGAACCCCACAAATAATGACTGTCTGTTAATGATCATGTTGCTGTTTGCTAACATGTTCATTCATAAACCGATTAAACTGATACCAGATATCGAATGTGAAGGTTATTTATTGATCTGTCAGTTGCTTGAGCTTTTTGTGGAACAGTAAAGAATCTCACAGTCGTCCTCTGACAGTCAGTCTGACTCTGGTCTTTGGTTCAGGATGAGATGGGCCAGTTCTCCTATGACAGCCTGTCTCAGGTCCACTGGGTGTCCTTCCTGGACGGACGCCAGCGGGTGCTGCTGTTCACAGAGGATGTCGCCGTGGTGACGAAGGCTCGGCAGGCCGAGGAGCTCGAACAGTTCCAGCAGGAGGTGAAGGTGTCGCTGCAAAACCTCGGACTGTCACTGATCAACAACAAGAGCCAGCAGGAGATCGCTTATATCGGCATCACCAGGTAAACACAAGAGCAGGTGAACACAAGACCAGGTAAACACAAGAGCAGGTAAACACAAGAGCAGGTAAACACAAGACCAGGTAAACACAAGAGCAGGTAAACACAACACAAGGCCAGGTGAACACAAGACCAGGTGAACACAAGACCAGGTAAACACAACACAAGGCCAGGTGAACACAAGACCAGGTGAACACAAGACCAGGTAAACACAAGACCAGGTAAACACAAGACCAGGTAAACACAAGACCAGGTCAACACAAGACCAGGTGAACACAAGACCTGGTAAACACAAGACCAGGTAAACACAAGACCAGGTGAACACAAGACCTGGTAAACACAAGACCAGGTCAACACAAGACCAGGTAAACACAAGACCAGGTAAACACAAGACCAGGTGAACACAAGACCTGGTAAACACAAGACCAGGTCAACACAAGACCAGGTCAACACAAGACCAGTTGAACACATCACAGGACAACGAGGTAAATTGCACATGTGATTTGTATTACAGTGTGTGTGTGTGTGTGTGTGTTACAGCTCAGGTGTGGTTTGGGAGATGAAGCCAAAGAATCGTTGGAAGCCGTTCAGTCAGAAGAACATTAACCTGCTGGAGAAAACCTACCAGAGTCAGCTGAGCGGGAAGACAGAGGGGGGCTGGGTCAGACTGGAGACAAACCTGGAGGTCAGAGGTCAACACACACACACACACACACGCACGCACACACGCACACACGAGGCATTTGCCCAATGTGCTGAGTGCGAATGTGTCACTGGCTGTCAGGTGAACCTCAGTGGAGCCACCATGATGATGCGTCAACCGTTCGCCTGCCAGGTGAGGAGGAACTTCCTGTCTGGGATCCAGGTGGAGTTCAAACAGTCGCTGCATCAGCGGAGCCTGAGGGCCCAGCTGCACTGGTTACAGGTAAACACACCTGAACACCTGAACACTCACTGTTTGTGCCTCAACACACACTGAACGATGGTCACAGTTAACTCGGGAAAGTGTGAAATGATTCATAATGCTGAACTCCAACATGTTATGTAAGATGGTTAAATATGGGATATGGTTATACTACTGCATGAACAGTTCAACTGCAAATCAAAGAAAGAATACCAATCAATTATTGATTATTTTGTTGTTGCTGAAAGCCAAATGAAGAAGACCATCAAAACCTCTTGTTAATAAAGTACCTTAGTTGACTTAAGATCCACAGTTGTTGTGATGGAAACCTGCTCAATCAGTGACTGGGAAAAGTTTGGAAGTCACTGTGAGACACACACACACACACCTGAACACACACACAGAAACATGCTCACCTGGTCCCTGTACACAGGTGGATAACCAGCTGCCAGGTGCAATCTTCCCCATCGTCTTCCATCCTGTTCCTCCTCCAAAGTCCATCGCTCTGGACTCAGGTGGGTCACCTTCTTTACCTGCTTCTCCATTTTTAATCTCACCTGTTCACCTGTGGAGGCCCCTCATTTTGTCATTGATGACATTTACTGTTGTGTTGTGTTTACTGTCAAATACTTCTTGTCTTACAGTAAAAACTTGCCAGCTTTTATTTTGAAGAAAAGCAGGAACTGATTAACATCATTAGAGCAGAACAGAAATGATTTCATGTGGATCCTTTGTAGCACCATCGGGTGTCAGTGTTGCTAAAAGCACAAAAGGTTAATGATGAAGACGAGTTGATTCAGTTTGATCTGTTGTGATAAACTGAGTCTGTGCGTCCACAGAGCCGAAGCCGTTCATCGATGTGTCCGTCATCACCAGGTTCAACCAGCACAGCAACGTCATGCAGTTCAAGTGAGTAACAACCAGCTCAACATAAGTAAACCAGGTTAAAGTAAGTTGGTGTGTTCTGATTGGCTGATGCTGCTGTTAATCATGTGTCCCCGTCATGTGACTGATGGACTCCATGTCTTCGTGTACGTCAGGTACTTCATGGCTCTGGTTCAGGAGATGGCGGTGAAGATCGATCAGGGTTTCCTGGGAGCCATCTTGGCTCTGTTCACACCTGCTGCTGACCCGCAGGCTGACAAACAGAAGGTAGAGAGAAAGACTGATGGTTCAGCTCCCCGACACAGAAACAACACACACACACGGTTAACGGAGCAGTGTGAGTGTATCAGCCATGTCTGTGTGTTTTTCAGTCGCAGCTCATCGACAGAGATCTACAGGTGCTGCAGGCTGAGCTGATGGAGGCGTCGCTCTCCGACACGTCAGGACTCAGCTTCTTTGAACATTTCCACATCTCACCCATCAAGGTGAGGACACAGAACACACACACACTCACACACCAGCTTTCTTTAAACCTCCAGACTGTTCACTCTGCATCCAGTCTGTCTGAGTTTGATGGGTTCATATTTATATTTTATACTTCAGCTCCACCTCAGTCTGTCTCTGGGCTCCAGCGGAGACGACTCGACTCAGGAGACTGCAGCCATTCAGTCGTTCAACCTGCTGCTGAAAAGTATCGGAGCCACGCTGACCGACGTTGATGACCTCATCTTTAAGTGAGACTCCTCCTGCTGCTTTGTTGTTTTTAATGTAGACAGATGCATTCTGGGCCATAAAGACACCGCAGAGCTGCTATGTCATCAGATCCAGATGTGTCTTACAAAGTCACTTAAGCTTTCCTGTCGTCTGTGTCTCCGTCAGACTGGCCTTCTTCGAGGTGAAGTACCAGTTTTACCGCAGAGAGACGCTGATGTGGGCGGTGGTCCGACACTACACTGAACAGGTAACAGGTCATCATAACCCTTCATCCAAAAGTCTTCTTCACTTCCTCTTCTGTGTTGGATCAGGTTCAGTGGTGGACTTTAGAAACCACATCACTCCATCCATCCATCTTCTTCCGCTTATCCGGGACCGGGTCGCGGGGGCAGCAGTCTAAGCAGGGACGCCCAGATTTCCCTCTCCCCAGACACTTCCTCCAGCTCTTCCAGGGGGATCCCGAGGCCTTCCCAGGCCAGCTGAGCATGTCCTGGGTCTTCCCCGGGGCCTCCTCCCGGTGGGACGTGCCCGGAACACCTTCCCAGGAAGGCGTCCAGGAGGCTTCTGATATAGATGCCCGAGCCACCTCAGCTGGCTCCTCTCGACGTGGAGGAGCAGCGGCTCTACTCTGAGCTCCTCCCGGGTGACAGAGCTCCTCACCCTATCTCTAAGGGAGCGCCCTGCCACCCTGCGGAGGAAACTCATTCCAGCCGCTTGTATCCGAGATCTTGTTCTTTCGGTCATGACCCAAAGTTCATGACCATAGATTAGGGTAGGAACGTAGATTAACCAGTAAATCGAGAGCTTCGCCTTTCGGCTCAGCTCCTTCTTCACCATGACAGACCGGTACAACGACCGCATTACTGCTGCCGCTGCACCGATCCACCTGCCAATCTCTCGCTCCATCCTTCCCTCAAAACACATGTGAACTGGTTGGGCAAACTCCCATGAACCCTCGAGCACCCTGCGGAGGGTATAGAGCTGGTCCAGTATTCCACAACCAGGATGAAAACCTCATTGTTCCTCCTGAATCCGCGGTTCGACTATTGGCCGAATTCTCCTCTCCAGTACCCTGGAATAGACTTTACCAGGGAGGCTGAGGAGGGTGATCCCCCTATAGTTGGAGCACACCCTCCGGTCCCCCTTCTTAAATAGAGGGACCACCACCCTGGTCTGCCAGTCCAGAGGCACTGTCCCCAACTGCCACGTGATGTTGCAGAGGCATGTCACCCAAGACAGCCCTAAAACATCCAGGGACTTGAGGTACTCAGGGCGGATCTCATCCACCACCGGTGCCTTGCCATCACTCCTGGTCTGGTGAAAAACATTCAGGCTCCTTTGTCAGACTTACTCTGCTCTGATTTGTATTCAGTCCTTTTCCTCTTCACTCACATCTCTTTTTCTGATGTGAGAACATGATGTTGTTTGTGGCTGCAGTTCCTGAAGCAGATGTACGTTCTGGTTCTGGGTCTGGATGTCCTGGGAAACCCGTTTGGACTGATCCGAGGTCTGTCTGAGGGTGTGGAGGCCTTCTTCTACGAACCTTTCCAGGTACAGCAACATTTAATTTCAGTTTGATGTCATGGTGACTGTATGCTGGGCTCAGGTGTATCTGTATTCTACATACTCTCATGTTGTCAACATGTAAATGATTTAAATCAGATTATTTGATGAATCATCTGAAACTGAGTGCTGTGTGTTCTCCAGGGGGCGGTTCAGGGTCCGGAGGAGTTCGCTGAAGGTTTTGTGATCGGAGTCCGGAGTCTGCTGGGCCACACAGTCGGTAAGAACCATCAGTGTACCACAGAGCTGTGTGTGGAATAAAAAGGGGATCTCTGGTTCTGCTGTCCATCATGAGTGTAACGTCACATGATCAATCATTGGACGACTCCTTTAATGTCTGATCACACGACAGTTGGAGCTCTGTATTAACAGCTGACTGTTGTCCTGCAGGTGGCGCTGCAGGTATGGTGTCCAGGATCACGGGCTCGGTGGGTAAAGGTCTGGCAGCCATCACGATGGATAAAGAGTACCAACAGAAACGCAGAGAGGAGATGAACCGACCGCCCAAAGACTTCGGAGAGAGTCTGGCTAAAGGAGGAAAAGGACTGCTGAAGGTAAACAGACAGAAACCACCGACCCTAACCCCTCCTAACCCCGACTAACCCCTCCTAACCCCGACTAACCCTGACTAACCCCGACTAACCCTGACTAACCTCGACTAACCCCCACTAACCCCCCCTAACCCCGACTAACCCAGACTAACCTCGACTAACCCAGACTAACCCCGACTAACCCAGACTAACCCCAACTAACCTCGACTAACCCCCACTAACCCCGACTAACCCCGACTAACCCTGACTAACCTCGACTAACCCCTCCTAACCCAGACTAACCCAGACTAACCCCCACTAACCTCGACTAACCCCGACTAACCCAGACTAACCCAGACTAACCCTGACTAACCCTGACCTGTTTATTAACGTTGATGTGAACACAGTGTATCAGCTGATCTGAGTCAGTAGGTGAAGGTCAGTAACAGCTTGTGTCTCTGCAGGGTGTCGTGGGCGGAGTCACAGGCATCGTCACCAAACCTGTGGAGGGTAAGTGTTCAGATTTATAATCTCCACCTCACTGAAACATGACTTCATCATACCAATGTTTATTTATTTAATGAGCATATTCAGATCATTTAAACAAAAACTGCAGTTATAAAAAGTAAGAATATTCATGATGGTTGGACCACGAACTGTACCGTCCCTGTTTGAATCTGGCCTTGGGTATCCTGTCATCTCTACGTTCTGTAATGAAACCGACGATGACAGAGAAGAAGAACTGTTCAGTCTGTAAGCAGCAGTGGAAACACTGGATCTCCATCAGGTTTCTGTAGATGAATCTGGCGTCCACTCTGTGACAGTTGGAGCAGCTGAACTGCACAGGTTCTTCCAGACTTCCTGGACGTGGCTGTCAAAAGTAAAGTTTTGTAAAAATAAGTGTAAAAATAGAAAATTGTAAACTTCCTATAATAGCTGACTGTAGTACTGTAGGGAGACGCCACTGCAGCGCTGGCGGCTTGTTAAGTTCCGGTACTTCACCGGATTCGTCTATAAAGGAAAATTCAAAGTTCACCATCTTTAATCTGTGAGTGACTCTTCTGAACAGATCTGAGGTGTATTTATTTTCTGACCTTCATGTTTTTGCAGGAGCGAAGAAAGAAGGAGCAGCAGGTTTCTTTAAGGGCATCGGGAAAGGTTTGGTGGGCGTGGTCGCTCGGCCGACAGGCGGCATCGTGGACATGGCGAGCAGCACCTTCCAGGGCATCCAGAGGTACACCGCTCTTCATTTAACCCTTCAGATTCTCATGTTTTTCTGTTCACAGACGGTTTCTGTGTCAGTTTCTTTACTCGTACTTTGTATTTGGCTCAGTGAAGAACTTCCTGTCTGTTGTTTTTCTGTCTGTGGCTTCATAACATGTTTGTTTCTCCTCTGTTCTTCTTCTTGTCTGCTCACTAATTTCACATTTTCTGCTTTTGTTTTCTGTCTCGTGTTGATGTTTCCTGGAGTTTTTCTTTCTTTTTCTTGTTGTTCTCATGTGTGAGTATTTCACATCGAGCACGTTAAAGCTGAGCTCCTTCATCACTCGGTCAGTCAGTCAGTGCACCACAGACAGTTTCTGTTTGAAAAGGTTAAAAAGTTGAGTTCTTTACTCCAGATCAGACGAGTGAGTCGAGGAGTTGAGCTTCAGCGTGCAGCTCTCGTGTATTTTTTGCATGTTGTTGTCGTCCTGCAGCAGACGGACGGTAAGTCGCTGCATCGTGTCACAAATGCAAACTTCATCCACCGTGAAACTGATTCATGCTCACATGGTCACTCTAACACTGCTAGTAGCCCCGCCCCTCTATAAGCCCCGCCCCCTCAGCTTGCTGCAGCATCATGAGTCGAGAGGCCACACCCCTGAGGAGGAGGAGTCACCGCTCAGATTTCTCAGAATCACCGTCAGGCGTCTTTGGTTATGATGCGTGACATCACAGACGACACAAAACAGGCACAAGAAGCCGTCATGTTACTGACATTGACCGAGTGATCGTGCATGCTGCTCGCTATGATGCGTCTGCCCGGAACTTTATTTTTATATTTACACCTTCTTGTTTTTTTTTAAACATAACTCCAGTATCACCTGTTCTCTCCTCAGGGATTGGCCGGCTGAATGATCACATGGTTCTGCCAGGCTGAGTTTGGCAACTTTCTGGTTAACATGATGATTCACAGAAATACTAACAGCTGCAGAATTTGTTTGTTTGTTTGTTTGTTTGTAACTCCCACAGAGGTTTGCTGAAAGCAGGATCAGATTAAATATTTGTAAATACTACAAACACAGAATCCAAAAAGTTGAGATGTAAATAAAAACAGGATACGATGATTTGATTTGTATTCATCGTGTGCACTGATACACTCATTCTGAATTTGATGCCTGCAGCATGTTTTTTAAAAAGTGAGCTGTGGTCTGACGAGTCCACATTTCTGATTTTCACTAATCATGGACGTCGTGTCCTCCGGGCTAAAGAGGAAAAGGACCATCCAGATTGTTAACAGCACTTTGGAGCCACATATGCTGCCATCCCTGACGTCTGTCTCAGAGACGTCCCTGATTGTTTTGTCTTGTTAGGTCTTTTACTCAGTTCACAAACACTGACTGAGTGTTAGAAGAACATCTGATGTATCACAGTGGTGAACATGCTGCTGTCACAACACAATGACTGGAGATTTACTAAAAACTATAAAGTTCATCAGTTTGAACATTAAATATCTCATTTTTGTGCTGAATTCAATTGAATATAGTTTGAAAATAATTTACAAATCATTGCATTCTGATTTATGTCCCAACTTTTTGGAATTGTGTTTTGCACAAAATACGACTAAATACATGTGAGCATATTTAACAAATACATCGAGGTGTACGTGAATACATCTGAAAATATGTTTAATTACCAGTAAATACTAGTAATTTACATTTAATTTATGATTCCCATGTTGATATAATCAGTGTGTTATCATTTAATGAGCTGAAACAAATGAAACATACATTTCAACATTCATATTTGAGTAAATCTGTCGTTGCCACGACAACCTGCTTCTGTTCCTAAAACATTTCCCAGTTGCCTCAGTGATCTTCATCCTCCTCCTCCTCTGTATGGAGGATCCATCTGTCATGTGACACATCAGTCAGTTCATGATAACCTATTGAACGTTGTTATTTCATGCTGTCACTGTAGAGGTCATGAAAGGTGAGATATCATCAGCTGACAGAAGCATCTCAGCATCGTGTGCACTGAACATGAAGCCGCTTCTCCCTGAATGACTTCAGGTTTTTGTTTATTAACTTGAAGTGAATCAGCTCCCCTGCTGAACCCTGAGGAGCTTCATTAAACCAAACAAACGCTTCTGATCGGCGTCTTCATGTTTCACTTTAATCACGTCATGTGAAGTTAACAGAGGCTCAATAACAATCTGTTTCAACCTTGACTCTGATATGATGGGTGGGTGCACAACAGTTCCTGGTGAATCTGAATCACTTCCTGACACTCAGGTGGAGGCGGGCTGGAGACTTTTACTAATTTAGCATCTGGCTGAGAGACAACGGTTGAAAAGTTTGCCTTTTGGCTAAAACTGCCACATTTACAGTGATGTTGATCAATGTACATTGTACTTAAAAGATAAACAACATTTTTAAAAATGTATAACTTTAACACAGAGACATGTGTGTGTGTTGTGATGTCAGAGCGGCTGAGTCGACAGAGGAAGTGACCAAACTGCGGCCGGTGCGTCTGATCAGGGAGGACGGGATCATCCGACCGTATGACCTGACAGAGTCGCAGGGTTTCGACCTCTTTCAGGTTTGATCACTTTGAAATAAATGAGGAACACAAAGAGATTTTTCTTGATTTTCATCATCAGAACTCAAAAAAACGGTTTGAGAGCAGAAAAATATCACTTGGATTCACAAGCGTCATCAGACAGAAAAGATATTAGTATTCAGGGTACAACAGTCTAGATAAAATCTGGGCGTGGCAGTGATGGTACAGAAGTCAGGGTACAACAGTCAGGGTACAACAGTCTGGGTACAGCAGTGAGGGTACAGCAGTCTGGGTACAGCAGTGAGGGTACAGCAGTCAGGGTACAGCAGTGAGGGTACAGCAGTCAGGGTACAGCAGTCTGGGTACAGCAGTGAGGGTACAGCAGTCTGGGTACAGCAGTGAGGGTACAGCAGTCAGGGTACAGCAGTCTGGGTACAGCAGTCTGGGTACAGCAGTGAGGGTACAGCAGTCTGGGTACAGCAG
>JAJHUR010116082.1:6304-16888 GCA_027495735.1 Lutjanus campechanus | reverse complement strand
CAGAATAAGATCTAATTCAGAACATCCTGAAGAACAGTGGAACATCTGTGTGGATCCAATTACTGAGTTACAACAACATGAAGTTATTTGTACTAAAAATATCAAATCATTGACAAAAACAAACCACAGAACTAAAGAATGAGTCTCCTCATCTTGTTTCTGTAGAAAACACAGGGAGGAAGGACCTTGTTCCTCGTTTAAAACTAACTGGTTGCAAATTTTAAGCTCCTTCCTTAATTGATCATTGGTTTAAAAAAAAGGAACGATCAATTAATTGATAAGTCACACTCACAAAATCTTTAACATTTTGTATTTACCAAACAATAAATGCATTTTTCTCCTCAATCAAAGATTTATCTCCACAGCAACATGTTGCACAGAAATAAAGGTTCTTTGGATGTCATGGGTTCTTAAAGGAACCCTCGAGTGACCCTTTCTTCCAAAAATGGTTCTTCAGAAACAAATTGTTCTGCGTAGAACCACAGCCCTTCAGGAAGAACCCTTTTGGAACCCGTATTTCTAAGCATGTAGCCTATGAAACATATATAAAGCTACAAGTTTAAGATGTTTATTTGACAGTAGAACAATTTAATTTTACACGACTGATCAAATTCTTAATGACAGATAAATCGATCATCGATTAATTGTTATCATCTCGATTTAATACTGATGGAAGTAAATGATTAAAAGAAGTGTAGATACAGATGATCATTTATTAAAACACCTTCATCTACACTGAAAGTGTTGCTGGTTGATTTGATTATTTCTCCTCCTCACACTGGCCCCCAGGGGCCCCTTCTTAAAGTGACGGGGGACAAAACCAACAGACCTCATTCCAGTTAAAAATAGACTGTAAAGTTCAGCTGAAGCTACCAGGAGGCTTCAGCAGTCACAGTCATCCAGTCGTCCTTCTGTTCCCCCCCGACAGGGAACTGATAAGATAAGATAAGAGTTCTGTGTGGGGGAAAAGTCATGAAAAGACTGTTTTATTATCTGAGTGTGAACACAGTGACAGTCATCATCTAAAATAGATGAAATTAAAGAATATTTGTGCAGCATTCGTTTTCATTTAGGTTTTCTCAGTGAAAGAAATGAGAATTTTATTATAGCAGCATATTTAGCTCGGTGACGGACGTGCTGTTCGGTTGGTAAACAGTCGAATACATGACATTCCTGGGATTTAAGGCCGTGTTGTGTTAAAGATTGTTCCACTACGTCCCTGCTGTTTACACCCTTACTTGAAATGATCATTTTCATACATTCTTTGTGAAATAACGGCAATGATTTGGACCTTCTTTTCCTCTCCATCACGACTCCTTCTTGTGCAAGTTTCCTGCAGTGTAGAATCTCTCGATTCTCATCCCTTTTTCATTCCTTTGCTGAACTGCATCAGACGAATAGTGACAAAAAGAAGTAATTTCATACACAAAGTTTGGAAGCTGAATCTCCGAGACGCCACAGGAAATCATTCCTGCCTGTGGCCATCGAAGTGTTTGGCTCCTCCTGGTCCATCCTGGTCTTATTTCACTGCAGCTATAACCTCCTGTTCATACTTAAACTATGCACAATTTGACTGTCACGTAAAAACTCTGTGCAATAATTCACATGTGCAACACTGACTTGAATCTACAATAACTTGTGTGCAAATATACAAAACTGTTATTCCATTTTTTTTTTGTGCTTGATGCACATTTTGTACAGAATTCTTACATCAATTATCATATTTCTATTCATCTTATTTTCTACATAATGCAGTTTTATTTTTTTATGTCGCTGTTATATATTATAGATAAGGCACATGCAATTTTACGCACTTCTTATTGTGTATATTTGTTATTATTGTTATATTATCTCTTTTATATATTGTAGTAGAATGTACATATATTTACACACTTCTTATTTCTATTCTTATAATCCTCTAGGCTTTATATATTTTATATTTCTGAACCTGCAATGCATTTTTTTAACAGAATGAGGGCTGTAGATTTTGAAATCTCTTTGAGGAAATGGATCAGATGTCTCTGCAGCCTGAGTGGAGAGGAGGAATTATTACTACGACTGATAAATCTTTCAGGGTTCAGGCTTCCAGTGAAGAGACACCTGAAGCCTGAGAGAATACCTGAACGCATTCAGCACTCAGGGGAGTGTCCTGATTGGATAACTGAGAGGAAGATAAACAGTGCCATGTGGAGAGTACTTCAGAATATCTAAAAAATAATAAATCAAGAATAGAGAATACAGGTAAACACTGTTAGATGTGGGTATAAACTGACTGTCAGTGGGTGAACAGAGATTCTGAGGTAACAGTGATCAGTTCTGGGAAAACTCATCCTACATTATTTTACGTGTGTGTGTTTTTATCTCTGCACTGTGTGTAACAACAAAGACGTGTGCAGTGAAGAAAGTCGACGTGGACTTTAGTTGGTGCACGTAGTTTCACTCTTGTCGCTGTTAATCAAACATGGCAGTGTTGTGTTTTGGTTGTGTCACGTCAGGTCACAGACGAGTTTCTGTGTTATGTAAACTTGGCGTGGCCGCGCTCTGAGATACAGTTACACTTAATTACCGCTGAACTGAAGCTGATCCCGTTCCCGCCCCCACCGCCCGGCCTGGGCAGAGGTCAGGTGAACTCATGCTGGATGAGGGGAGGGGGAGGGGATTGTGACTCAGAACTGAAATTCAGGGAAAATATTGATCATCTGCCTGATTTATTGACAATCTGTGTCTGTTGCTATGGCAACTTATACCCTGAAACTAACCTTATACAGCAGATTAACTTGATTTTAACCCCTTGCATCTGCAGCGGTTTTCATTTTTCTAATAAATTCTTGTTAAAGGAGATTGTCAAATCAGCTCCTGCAGAGTTTAGAACTGCAACGATTACTCGATTAATCCAGAGGTCTGCAACCTTTACTCTCAAAAAAACCTCTGTATTTTCCTCAGAGACCTTTTCTTTGGATTCTGCATCCTTTGCTACCACAGGGAGACTGAAGACTAGCCACCAAAATTTAGAGGAAAAGGTGAGGCCGAGCATCACAAATCAATTTTTTAATTAATCGGCAATTATTTATGAAAAAAAAGACAAAATTCTCTGATTTCAGCTGCTTAAATGTGAATATTTTCTGGCTTCTTTACTCCTTTATGTCAGTAAACTGATTATCTTTGGGTCGTAGACAAAACAAGATGTTTTAGGATGTCAACTTGTGCTCTGGAAAACACCAATCAAACAACTAATCGATTAATCAAGAGAGTTACTGACAGATTAATTGAGAATAAAAGTAACCATTAGTTGCAGCTCTAGTAGAGTTTCGTTGGCCAGAAGACTCCTCAGGACTAAACCCTGCCAGCTAACAAGCAGCTGTTTAGTGTACATACCCGTCTCCTGCGTCTTGTTACACTCGGCCTTCAGGCTCTCCTCGATGTAAACGTCGCCGTTCCTCAACAGCCAAATCACACCGCTGACCAGCTGGAGGAACGGGTTGGACTGGTCCAAAACATCTTCCTGGGACAAATACCTGGGTGGAAAGACGGCAGACAGAAAATCAGGACATCACAACCTCTGACTGTTTATCACCAGCCAGTTAGCTGGCATAGCTGGCTGCTAACATGACAAAAATCACCAGAAGCCTTTTATTACACAGAAGTTTCGAGGGCTGTCAAGTTTGAATAAATTTACACTTTTGTCCATTTTGTCCCATCGTATCTATTCCTTTTATTATATTCTAATTGTAACTCTTCCTTACACAAATGATATAATCTGCATGAAATCTGAGCGTTTTAACCTGCTCAGCAAGAACTTCAGACCTGCATTGTTTTTAAGCTTTAACAGGAAGAACACAGTGTTTCCACTACAGACAGAAGAAAGATGACCTGCAGGTGACTCATCAACAAGTCAACACAGGTCTATTAATTTTCTATGAGCTGTGACAAATAACTGGGAGGGGGTGGAAGATAAAGAGTGAGATAGAGGGACAGTGTGTTGTGACCATGAGGAGACAGTGTCCTTGTGCACAGGGAGAAAAGAAGAACAGCCTGTGTGTCCACACTGCAAGTGACTGATGAGCATAATCATCCTGCTGAGAAGAGAAAAAAAACAAACACTAAAACCAACAAGATCCTAATTTACTTCAAAAAGTAAGACTTACTGTAATTGTGTTTGTGATGCTTCTTTATTTAGAAAAATGCAGTTTATTTATTTTAAAAGTGCAAGATGACAAAAAAGCACGTGGGGCCACATGGGAAATTGATCAGGCCAGACACAAATGATATAAAATCCTAATAACAGCCAAATCTCTAATCCTGGAACAGTCAGAAGTGTTGTATACAGGACACTTCTACTGTCGGTCACCCTCTCTGAATCGCCATGTGATGAATTGTGGGCTAATATTTTGTTGGCAACGTCCAAAACTCGATGTTTTACAGTGAACCATGCAGGCTGCAGACAGCCTATTTTTCAACTATTTTAGCAGAAGAAGAACATAAAGAACATGGATGTGCAGCACTGAGTGAATAAAGTCTGATAATGGTTTAATGGTAAGCAAAATGCTATTGACTTTTTAATTTTTGGTATTTCCACGATGGCCTTGCAGGGCCACATGAAACCTTTCAGAGGGCCACATTTTGCCAAGGTCTGGTCTATAAAATATGATATAGCAGCTGATTAGCTATGCTGTGTCATGTTTTAGGGTTTGTGTCTTTCTTCGGACATGTGCGCCGGATGCTGCAAGAAGGTTTGAGAAGAGAAACAAATACTGTGAGAACTGCTGATTCTCTCTTGATTTGATTCTTGAAATTGAAAGCTCAATTTAATTTATGTTCCATTGTGACACCCCAAAGAGCAGCACGCCGAATGATCAGGAAGTGTCTTTTTCCTTGTTACTCAGCAGACAAACGACAGCAAATTGTAATAAAACAGTCACTCCTTCAGTCAGTTTAAACTGCAGCTTCGTGTCTCCGATTCTGACAACTTTAACCCAGATCCAGGTGTTCAAACTGATGTGTTGGCACCTGGCGTGACGCCACAGGTACAGTTACACCGCTGTGACCTCTCTGGTTATTTTTACTCCTATAATGTTACCTCAGCTCAGTTAGGTCACCTTATATTACCTAACCTTAAATTAGAGCCAGCCAGAAGTGTTTCTATAAATACAACTACATTATTTGTGTGGTGTTAAAATAGTGAAACTAGCTGCTAAACTGGTGTTGATGGTATTTTGTGTATTTTAATGTTTTGTTTAGATGAAGTGAAGTGCAATACGAGCTCACCAAGGACAATGGTTGTTATGACGGCAATAAAATTAACTCAACAAAATAAAATCATTAGTCCACAAGTTTTTCCAGCGAGTGAAGTACATGATTGTCCTGATCTGACATTTAAACCTCTGCACAACAACATCAAGTGTTCGAGGTGCTTCAGGTTTTTATCTCTGTATCCTTCACCTCAACTGACACTGAACTTAAGTCAACCAGCTTGTTTCTCTGCAGGCCCTTTTTCACAGCAGGTATTCTGAGTTGTCATACCAGGAAAAGAACAGGTGGAGCCAATAACATGAGCGATGGCTTCGTTCCAGTGCAGATGCATAAGTGTGAACTGAGGACAAAAGCATTTCAGGATTGCAGTGGAATACAAGAACACAATGGAAATAAAATAAACAAAAGCAATCTGAAAAAACATGATCAGTTACAGCCAGCAGAGGATCTGAGACTCTGGCAATGGTGATCAGTAAAATCTAAAACTGCCTGTTAACCAGTGAAGAGGCTGAAACAGGAGCGATATGATCTGGTCTTCTGCTTTTTGCTAAAAGCTGAGCAGCTGCATTTTTTTTTTTTACAACCTGAAGATGTTGTTTAACCCTGAATGCAAAGAATTACAACAATCTAACTAAGATGATATAAAAGCATGAATGACATTCAGGTTGAGAGAAAACAGATCTGATTTATGAGTTTACCGACAGGCGGGTCGATTTTCTGGCATTTTGAGACCAGCGACATCGACTCAAGGCCGATAAACAAAAACGTTTGCAGACACGTCTGCAGGCAGCCTCGTCAGTGTGGCTGCTGTCAAATCTAATCCAGAACAGTTACTGACAAGGGTTAAATATATATTATGTTTTAATACAGAGAATAATGGAGTTTACTAATGTTGCTTCTGACATATTGTGTCACGCTCTCCCTTAAATAGCAGCCACATCTTGAAATCTATACAACCTGATGTATTTTTCTATTTCATTACTTAATAAAAATCCCATCAAAAACAAAAAGCTAGTGGCTAAGATAACCATTTATATTAGACTGTAATGTGAATCGAATAACGATATTATATGTGACTTTTCTGTTTTGATATCAGCCAATGAAAAACCTGTATCAGTCATTATGTTTGAGACGCCTCCTTTGATAAAAACATGATTGAACAAGTTTTTTTAAATCAAAGGTCACTGTTGAATATTACACCTCTTCAGGTTTGCAGACATGGAGCCAAGATGTTTTTGTAAAAGAGGGACGGACTCATGAAGGCTGAACGATCTGCAGCTATTTTTGACTGATATTGAAATTGTGATATGATATATTGCAATATTACAGGGAATCATTTTTACATCGTTCGTCTTATGTCTTTGAAAAACATATTGAAATGATTTTGGTGTAATTTTTGTGACGATCTGTACGAAACATGTTTTCTTAAATCTGTAGAATATGATGTGTTGGTCAGGACGTCTCTGGAGCACAGATGAAGGAAAGATGAAGGCAGCATAGAGAAAAATCTGATTTCTAACAGATTTATTTCCATGTTTAAATACAGATCTGATCTGAGCCACATGTGAATGGGTCACTTTTACCCGGAGGTGTAAACACGACCCAAATGTTGCATCACACTGGGACAAAGGTTGGCATTTTGTGGAAGAAGCAACATTTTCTATCTAAACTTGGATGTAAGTTTGTTATTAGCCTGACTGACGTGTTTTAGGACCAAACAGAACAATGACTGCTTGTACCATGTTTGTGGTTTGCTGTGTGTGTGTGTGCAGCTTTTACTTCTGCATGTTTGACCACAACACCCACAAAGACCGTTGCATCATGTTGGAGTTCCTGGTGACTGACCTCAGCTATCAAACTAACTTTTTTTTCATGCTTTTATAGATAAACTGTGTGTTTGTTTATGTGGTGGGTGAGCGTTGACCTCACAGTGGCTTTATAAATATCCAAATCTACCCTTAAGGACGATTCCTGGAATTAATTTATAATTATCTATCAGCCGTCTATTTAAATGATCATTTTCAAGAAGTTTATTTGTTGTTTTTCAGTCTGAAAGCAGCTCTGCTCTGTGATTGGCTGGACTGGTGCAACAGTGAGTCACGTCGACACGAACACATCATGTTTTTGAGCAGTTCTTTTAACGGACCCAGAGGTTATACGTTTCTGGTCCACGCAAACAGGAAGTCACTGCATTGCAAATGTGGTTTAGTGCAGATTACAGGTGAGAGGAGGCCGGCAGCACCGTGAAGCGTGAGCAGACTTGACATTTCAGAAATGTGAGTTCAGGTGCAGGCAGACAGAGGGGACTGAAAGTGGTTTAGGGTTTATGCAAAATGCAGTTTCTGACGGTTAAAAGACACGTTCCAACACTGATGATAACTCTCATGAAGAATGGTGGCTCATGCCTTATCAAAATAAAAGCTTTTGGTATGCTGGGTGTTGTAATCTACCAGCTTCTGTGGTTAGTGAAACATCTTACTGTATTTCAAGGAAACTCACATGTGAAAACTTGCTTTGTGGAAGAAGTATTTGAAACATTGACCTTTGGTTTGGTTTGTTGTTTGTTATGATCTCAGACCAAACTGCATCAGCTCAGTGTCTATAATCACTGTCAAAAAGGCTTTGAGTATTATCCATCTGATTAATTAAGGTTGGACAGGTACAAATGTGGTCAAAATCAAAAATGCATGGCTGACATTTTTTCAGGAATCTTGTGCATTCCTGCAGGATGAGAGTCAGTTTCACTCTTCTTCATGAGTCAACAGGACCAGGCGGAACAGGCCAGTTTTTTTATTTTCTTTATTTTGAACATAATCTCAGTTGTTCTATTGTCTTTTTTGGGACGGGACTCATTTTTCATGAACTGGGCCAAGACAAGAGTATTTCTGTGGGGGTGTGACGGACGTAGCGTGAACATCCTCTCCTGTCTCACCCTCTGGCAGATGTGAGATAACCAGTATGAGGGATGTGTTACTTGTGGTGACACCCTTCTCATTTTGAGCCATGCGTTGATGAAGGTGTTTATAAGAGCCACTAGACTGAAGAGAGAGGAAGTGGTGAACAGCTGGTGGTGACTGCCCATGAGAAAGGAGGACAGAAGTTGCAGAAACTTCCTCTTGTTTCACGTTTGGTTTTGAGTTTTGTCAGCGAGTTTTTGTTTATAAAAATGATCTGCTAAGTGAGGAGGACTAGTCTTTGTCAGTGTGAAACAGTGGACAACAATGGACAGGAAACTAAAGACTGAGTCATGACAAGTTGGACGCAACAATGTCAATTAGCTTAGTTTCAACTCAGAAACTTGGGCAAGACCCATCCAGCCCGGGTTCTGCAACATAAATACGTAAGTGTCACGGTTCCTAGCTGGATCTCTTACCCAAACACCAAGGTGCCGTCCTTCCTGATCCCAAACTGGGCGTTTTGAATGCCGCCGCTGTCCCGCACCATCCTGCCGTTGCTCACCACGTTGCCCAGACACTGGCCGCGGGCGGTGTTGAAGAAGCCGGCGTTCTGGGCAAACAGACACCCGGCAGCCTCGGCCGTTTCCTCCACAGTGGCCCTCTGATTCATCCCGCAGCCGCCCGGCCCACCCGGCTCCAGCACCGACAGCGTCCTCAGCGGGTCGTGGACCACCGTCATGTGACCTGGGAAAAAAGACGTGACGAGATGAAACAGATGCTGCTGCTTCAGGGACGCCAATTCAGACATCAGAATATAAAGCGACACCATTATTACATCAGCATCTTCAGAGCCTCTGTCCACAAGAACATATTAAATATTAATATAAATCTAAAGTTTTTTAGTTAATTATTGCTACTTTTCTCGCAGACGATGCACGACTGTTGTTGAAAAATGCCTGGCTCTTGTAAACACTTTTAATGTCAGTTTACATAAATGGATCTGAGGTCAGGGAGAATAAACAGACGGATCAATGAATCAGAGGTTCATCAAACAAGGATCAGATCCAGATTCAACACGGAGCATCAGATCACGTTTGACTGTCTACACTTTGTCAATAAAGTTATTTTGTGTGACTCCATCACTGACCGTAAACCCATCTGGAGTTTCCCGGCACGTCCGAGACAAACACTGCGGACTCGGCCTCCGGCAGCCCGCTGTGGTTACTGGCGGGCCAGCTCTCATGGGTGGTGTTTCCATGAATGATGGGCTGGCAGTCCCTGACGTGGCGGTGAGAGTGGGAGGGGCCGTGGCCGTGCGTGTACGGCAGCAGGATGTCATCGTCCAAAGAGACTCTACGAGCAGAGAGAATGAAGTGAAACGGGTTTAAAAATGTTTTTAACAACAAGATTCACAGAGATCTTCTTCTGTCTTTGGGTTGTGGACAAAACAGGACATTTAAGGACGTCATCAAACCACTTATCAACATTTTTCTGACATTTTAAATACCAAACAATATATTAATAAATCTATAAAATGATCAACAGTTTAATCAACAATGAAAATAATCATAAGTCGCATCTCTAATAACATGTCATGATTATTGGCCAGACTCTTCACTGTCTTTGTTCTATTTCTACTTTATTCTCAACATTTCAACTTTATTCTCAAAATGCAAAATAAAATAAAATCTGTCCTCTCTTTTCTTGCCCCCATACCTGATCTTAAGTACTTATACTTTATAGACTGTACAGTAAAAGCTATTTGACGATCCAAAAAGTTCCCTTTTTATCAGCTGTTTCAAGCTTTTGAGCTGCAGTTGTTGCATAAATAGATGCTTCATACTATATTTAAGGTTGTGGTCTCATATCTGACGTCCTGTGTGCAAGCATCTGTAAATAACACAAGAAAGACCCATAGAAACATGCTAATTGCCTGCATGACCTGTGAAAACAACATAAATTTAAACACTTTAAATGGTTTCATCCACAGCAGATGGATGTTGTGCTAACTGTGTTTAGAGTTTTGAAAATGTAAACACAAATAAAGGACAGATAAATCGATAATACAAATAATCCCAACCTCAAAGTAATTAATCTCTCTGATTTTCACCAATAGTTTTGTAATATTTGAGTCTTACTCTGCTGTTCCAGGCGTGTAGTGTATGTAGACTAGACCTAGAGTTTGGTTTGTCCGTTCTGGGCTACTGTAGAAACATGGCATCCTCTGTGGAAGAGGACTGTAGATATAAGGGGCTCATTCTACGAACATGAATCTTATTATCAGGTGATTATAAACTAATGAAAACATACTTATGAATATTTAATCTGTTCCTACCACATTCTGGACCTTTAACTATATTTAAATTCAACACAAACACAATCCAAATTCACTGATAATTTTGTTTTTGAGAAGAAAAAAGTCCAAAATAAAGAGCCC
>JAJHUR010116081.1:0-38118 GCA_027495735.1 Lutjanus campechanus | reverse complement strand
AAGTATGCTGTGTTTGAATAATGGCAAGTGAGGGCAAAGAGTTCCCTGTGTGACTTGTTCATATGTTCGCCTATGGTAAGCTGCAAAATGTGATTTAACTTTTGTTATTTTCTGTCCTTGGGCCAGTATGTTTTGTGTTTTCTCAACCAAGAATTATAGTTGTATAATACACAAGCAAAATTAAAATTTCTTGCGCCTCAAGCACTTGTTGCCCCTGCTGTCCACACAGTAGTGGTGTTCTAATCAGGAGCTGGATTCTCAGAAGGATGCAGAACCACACAGGGTTGGTCCTTTGTACTCCTCCACTCTAATTGGACAGAATAAACCAAATAATAAATAAATAAACCAAAACTAGTGGTGCACTCAGATATTACCAACTCCCAATTTAATATAATGTCCACATCTCTCACCAGGAAGTTTAAAAAAGTTTAAAATCACCAGGTTCCAGAGAAAGAATTTCTACTTTACTTTACAGTACTTGCTTTTTCTTTTAACCGAGCCAAATTTGAATGATCAAAAGATCATTAACTCTAAAATTAATTAGGTCTCCAAATCATGAATGAATGAGCAGTTTTCTCTGCTCTGAAATGCTGAGGGCATGTCCGCTCTACTGTCTCATTGTCAATCATCACTACAACTTGAGGACGCTCTGTCTAGCAGCTTTATTGGACATTGGGCTGATTTGGACTGAAAGCTGCTGAAGGTATGTTAGTGACTGACCGTTAGGGAGGATAAGTGGAGGGCGAGACGGTATCGTTCGTGTGTGAGTTCATGGGGCTTATATAGTGTTGGGGGACCAAAAGACTTCTCCAAAAAATCCTTAACACAGAAATGTTTAACAGTCTAACTCCACAGTTCAGTAGTACATAGTTCAGTGTAATATGTTTAGAAGAAAAACTCCCTTTTTCATTCCACAATCTTTAAAATGCTTGGTGAATGGAATACAGTTATTGCACCTTTGTAGTCTTCTGACTGCACAAAGCGCTTTAAAACATGTCAACATTCACCCAATTCACAGACATTCATACACTGATGACAGAGGCTGCAATGCAATGTGCCAACCTGCTCATCAGGAAGAGTATATCATTCATTCACACGCAGTCACTCATTGATGACACAGCATACTAGAGCAATTTGGGTTTCAGTGTCCAAGTGCCCAAGGGTAATTTGACATGCTGACTGGGCGAACCGTTGATCTCCTGATTAGTGGATGACCCACTCTACCTCTCAGCCACAGAACTTCAACACATGAACATGAGAGGACAACTGGCAACAGGTTCATTCCATTTAATGCCATTTGCAGCACATTTGATACATGAGTTTTTGAGACCTGTACAAAATCTGTATGATCAATAATTTCCTGAAAAACCTGTTCTATGCAATCTGAGACATGTCTGAGACATCTGTCCTCTGGATTTTCAGTAAACTCAGTCCGAAATCCAATATGGCTGCCTTCATGTGGTAAGTTGCATGTTTTTGGCCAGGAAATAATTTTGAAAAAGTTATATTAAGAATGATGGTTGTATTGTTACAAATCTCAATTACAATTGTGGCAACTCTTCCCTATAAACAAAAGTCCCATTAGTGACTGTTCTGCCTTCAGATTTGAGAACCTCTGGTTTACTGACTAATGTAGCTCAGCAGACCCTAAATACATATCTGTGATATCTACTGCTGGTGCAATTTGACATTTTTGTGAGAGAACGTTCTATGCAATGAACAATGTTTCAGGTAAACCATGTTTAGGGAGATGGTCAAAAAATCTAAATAATACAAACAGTGTTTCAATTTACTCTGCTGTCATCAGGCTTCTGATTTATTTATTTATTTTGTATAACACAAAGTGTCAGACCTTACAGCAGTCAAATAAAAATGTAGAATACATTCAATGAGAAATTGTTGTCCCAGAGAAGCCAATGCACATTGGTGTGAAATATGTGCAGCTCAACTACTTGAAAATCATACACTGTGAATTTTTATTGCATCATTGTGCACTACTTTCATAACTTCAAGATTACAACCTAAATGGATCAAACAATATCACATAGAAAAGACGTTGTCTTGGTGTATTCATCAGTGCATGTTACGCATGAAACAGTTTAAAAAATGTAAATGATGTTACAACACAAAAAAACAAAACAAAATACAATATTATGCAACAAGATGAAAACTAGTGAAAAAGATGTTAGAAGGTTAAAAAAAAAAAAGACAGACCAAAAATGACGTAGCAAGACAAGAAGACGTAAAAAGATGAGAATTCACAATCTAACAAGGAAAAACAGAAGTAATAAGACAAAAAAAAATCACATGACAAGACAAAAGATCGACCAAAGTGAGAAATGACGTAAAGGATGTCACAAAACAAAAAAGATGTATCAAGACAAAATAGACCTGACAGGACGAAAAATGATGTGACAAGATGAAACAGATGTAATAAGAAAGAAAAAAATCACGTGGTAAGTCAAAAGACATAACAAGGCGTGAAAGTTGTCACAAAACAAAAAAACAAGACCAAAAATGACGTAGCAAGACAAAAAAAAGATGACAAGGTAAAAAATGACACAAGAGACCCCAAAAATAGAAAAGAGGTAACAAGATGAGACATTATGTGAAGGATGTCTCAAAACAAAAAAAGAAGGCATAAGACCAAAAGTGATGTAACAAGATGAGAAAGACGTGATAAGATGAAAAAATGACTTTGACCCTTGAAACAGCAGGTAGAAATGTCCTTCAGAGGGCCACTTTTAAAGAGCAAAGAAGTTGAATCACTACTTCTACTTTTACCAGATCATTTTTTACACAAGTATCTGTACTTCTACTTGACTAAAATGTCCACACTGCTGAAATTCGGCATGTGAATTGGAGCACGCCACTATTTCCTCCCTGAATTCATGGCTAATGCAGCAAGAAAAAGTATTTGAGTGTGGCACGCAACAGAGAATGCTGAACACATCTTTTATATGGTTTGGCCTCTCTAAATGTAAATGGAAAAGTTATTGCATTGCCTTTGCCAACTTTGCAAGTTGTCCAAAGATGAATCCAACATTTGGCACACAGCCGCACAGACAGCAGTTTTAATATGTTGCCCTAAGTCACCTTTCTCCGGTTCAACCTTTTCGTTGTGCCAGACAGTTCCTTTTAAATATGATGATGGCAGGCAGATGCTGGTGACATTGGATGTAAATTAAATCCAGCAGTTGTGGGAAGAGAGCAAAGCAGGTGCTCATAATTTCAAAAGCAACAGTCTCTTTGTCTGCAATAATTGAGGCATAATTTATCGCAGCGATAATGTCAGTCCAGACTGATCACACAGCTCTGGCGGGTACATTTGTAAAAGTAACAACTAATGTGGCAAATGTGGCTGAATTGCCAGCAATATGATGAATAATTTCAAATGCAAGAATTCAGTAGTTTTATTTCTTAGCATTTTCACTGATTTAGGCTTTACTGTGCCTTTTCTGGTGGCAGGGAAAGACTTGAGCATTCAGACACAAAGCAGAGATACTTTAACTTCTGATTTGAAGTGGGAGTGTGTAATCTCAGCGTGGTGATGAACATGCCATTACTTTATATGACTCCCAGGTTCCCCTGTGATATAACCTTCTTTTATGAAGAGAAAGGAGCAATAAAAGAGCAGCAACTCTACAACAGCTCAAAATGTAGCCAAATGTATAATGAACACAGGTGGCAGCAGGCATTAATTTTAGTGGACTGGACAATGTAACTGGGGAGCAGAGGGGGCAATAGTATACACATTCTGTACTCAAGTAGAAGTACAAATACTCATGTAAGACTTAAAGACCTAAAAGTAAAAATACTTCTTCAACTTTTTTACTCCCTCTGCCTGTTTTGTCTTGTTTGTTTTTTTCTGTCTTAAGTTTTTTTTATTTCATCTTTTTTTGTCACTATGCCTTTTATGTCATTTTTGTCATGTGACATCTTTTACGCTGTTTTTGTTGTTTACACCTTTTACAATGTTTTTGTTTGACCACGTTTTTTTGTGCTATTGATGTCTTGCTGCGTCTTTTTTGTCTTGTTGCATCATATTTTGTGTTCTTACACTTTTTTACATTGTTTTTGTCATGTTCCGTCTGGTTGTTGTTTTTGTCTCATTATGTGTTTAATGTCATATATTCATCTTGTTACATATTTCACAACATTCTTGTTACACGTTGTCACATTGTTTTTGTCTTGTTAAGTTGTATTTGTCTTGATACACATTGTTACGTCATTTTGGTCATGTTACATCTTTTATGTCATTTTCTTTTGGTAAGTCTTTTTTGTTGTTTTCATCTTGTTCCATCTTTTACATTGTTTTTTGTCTTGTATTTCTAGCGTGATATGCAGTGATGGATACACCGAGGAATCGTCTTTTGTACGTGTTATTGTCCCATCCATTTAAGCTGAAATCAGACATTATGTTGGGAAAAGGGGGTAAAAGTAAGAAGTTCTGTTGAATCATAAATATTCAAGTACTGATACCTGAAAAAAACTACTTAAGCACAGTATCTAAGTATTTGCATTTAGTTACTTTCCACGTCTGCTGGAGAGAAACAGCAGGCTCAAAGACAAGTCTGCAAGGACAAGAACAGACCCAGTGAGAAAGGCATTCTGGACTCCTCTCAGGTACAATCAAGAGCTGGGAAGTTATGTAACATAGATGAAAACAGAATGCAATGATTTGCAAATAATTTTCAACTTGTTCAAACTGATACATTTTATTTATTTATTTATTTTGTAAATATACACTCATTCTGAATCTCATGCCTTTTAAAAAAAAGTGGTTACACTGGCAACAAAAGACAGGAAGAGTAGTGGAACGGTCAAAAAAACAAAGACAAACAGTGTTTGGAACATTCCACGGGTAAACAGGTTAATTGGTAACAGGTAACAGTATCATGCAGGAACTACTTTCTGTGGACTATCTTGAGGAACCAGGATTTACATTTTGGAAAGAGTTTTTTTTGTTTTTGTTTTACTTTACCACAAGCCAAGTGCCATTTAGTCCGATTATGTTGGCAAGAAGGCAGACATCTCTATAAAACTCTGCAACTCACACCCAAAAAATCTTGAAGGATAAATAACACAACAGGTAAGAGGAAAAATATGTATTTTTGATTTTTAGGTGAACTGTGCCTTTAACGAGAATAGATCCAGAGAGAGTAAAAAGTGCCATTCTGCCAGAGGTTTACCCCAGAGGTCCTGTCCAACTGGGGAGAAGAAAAGGCCCACGGGACTTGAGCCTGCCACAGGACAACATGTTCCCCAGCGCAACTAACCATCCAACAAATGCGACAGCAGTACACAGTGTACCACAAGAGTCAGAGCCTGCACTGCAAACACATTTTTAATGCTCAGGTGATAGAGAGAAGAACTAAACTTGATCCTGCACAGATGCATGCCCTGCAGAACATCTGCTCCTAATTGTTCAGGTCCCGGTGCTATGCAAAATGGGTCAGAAAACCACTGATCATTTAATGTTGTTTTTACCCCTGTCAAACAGAAGGCCCTGTGAAATGTCTATGCATGTTACACTGGTCAGAGGAATCCACTCTCTAGAACAAGTTATTGTGGTATTCATCCCTCTCTCAAAGGACAAATTATATCCTACAAAATAACTTTCAAAATTATTAATACCAGGACTCTAAGTTAAACTTCTTGGTGACAATTAATTCTTAAGGGGTATGTATGAAGTGCATTTAATTTAAAAAAAAAAAAAAAAGTTTTGTTCTGCTTTAATTTTTTTAATTTCTAAACTTACTCTCTGCCAGAACACACCCTTGTCCCAGACAGGAATTCAAAACTTCAAACAATTTAAAAATGCGTAAAAAGCCTTCAAAATGTAAAAATGTACCTCACAAGAATTGGATTTGCAAGATCATGAGAGATCCATCTTGCCAGGCTTCAAGTTATCCGTTTGTGTTCACACCAGAAGTTGTGCAGCCAATCAGTGTCCCAGGAGGGACTACTGGCAACATCGGGCATGGTTTTAGGTGTTAGCATCCATGAAAGCATAACCAGAAGAGTGCCTTTTATGCGCACATTTTCTTTGCGAAAACGAGAAAAGAATCGTCTACCGACATGCTAGCTACATATTTCAGACTGCAGCTTGTTGTGTTTCCTCCTCAACAGTCTCCTAATACTGTACATCATATGATTTGTCAATCTGATTGGTTGAAGTTAGTCAGTTTCTACAAGAAAGGATGATCTATCGCAGGACTGTTGTGTTAGACTGCATTAGTTTTAGCCAAATGGAGCTGCTCACCTGCTATCTTCTTTTTGCTGCACTGTGTAGAGGTTGACATGACATTATCTGAATTCTAACAAGCTAATAAATGAAGCAGTCAGTCACACATCAAAGGTGGCACTAATGAGGGAGCAGCATTCCATATTTTATACATGTGTGATGTAACAGTTTGAAACTATTGAGAATCATCTGCTTTGAAAAGGATAATAAAGTACAGGAACTGTAAGACTGAAGGGGTGTTTTTAGCAGAGCCGGTCGGCCCTGTGTGAGTTGCACAGGGCCCCGCGAGGTACGCAAGTGCCCCGCCTCCTCCTCGTGTCAAAAACTTGACTCTGTTTTTCCTGTCCGGTCCCAGTGCTGTGATCAAAAGTGAAATTGAATCCCATCCTAAGGGAAAAAATCTCAGCCTTTAATCGTGAGTGAGCTCAGCTCTTATAACACACCTGTGGGTTCTCCTAACATGTGTACAAAAGTAATGATGGTCTCCAGACCACTGAGGGGTTTTGTTGTTGTTGTTTTGGGTTTTTATACTTAAAATGGATGCTTCAACTCTTGTATCATTTTGCCACTGTTTGTATTATCTTCCTTTGTGATGTGTAAGCCTTTTGTCATCCAATTTTCTGAGTTTTAAACCTCTTTCACTGAAACATTTCACTGAACTTGAGAGAACAGTAACTTATGCCTGGCGGGCATCATGTAATCACCTCCAAATGTGAGTTCTGGAACTACATCTTGTCCGTGGCCGATCTCGATTTTTTTTCTTTTGCTTGTTTTTTTTTTTTTGTGCACATTCATGACTGTATGCTGAGGGACCTCTTGTGATTCACATTTCTTGAAAACCCTTAAAGTTTAACAGATTTTTATGCCCTCGTGTTTTTTATGGTTGGGTGCATTATGTTTTCAGGTCTTCCCATTCTTGTGAACGTGACATCTCCAGAACACCTTGAGGGTATTTCTTCAAAATTAGCACAAATGTTCACTTGGTCTCAAAGATGAACTGATTTAATTTTGGTGGTCAAAGGTCAACTTCCCTGTGACCTCATGCCCGTCCTGAAGACTTTTATATCCAAAAGGTCAAAGGTCAACTCCACTGTGACATCATAATGTTCACCTCTCTATCAGTCCTCTGTCCTCGTCTGTAAAAAAAAAAAAAACATGAAAACACTATGTTTCACACAGGACATTATTCACTCACACATGTATAGCTGACTTCTCAATCTTCTTCACTAGGGGCTCAGGACAACGTATGTGGAGGTCATCTTAAAACGACACTCCACTTTACATGATAACCCACTCAATATGTACTCACCACTATGCCGATGTAATGATAGGTGCAGATCTTCAGTTCATAAAACAATCCTGGAGTTTCAGCAGAAAACAGGGCAGCAGCCTCATCCAGTACAATGGCAGTGAAAGCACACAAAACAAACACAAAATGTCTCCATCCTGCTCATGTGGTGTAATCCAAGACATTAAAAATGAACCGCAAAAGACACCATTTACACCATGTTTTAGCCGAAATGTCAACTGTAGCATGTAGCTGGTAAGATGTAAACATGGCGTCAATCTCGCAAGACTTCCGCATGTGCGGCCATTAAGATATATACGAAGTCTCGCGAGATGCTACAGCTGACATTTCTGCTAAAAACATGGTGTAAATGGTGTCTTTTGCGGTTAATTTTTAATGTCGCGGCTCGCGGACACTTGGATTACAACACACAAGCAGGATGGAGACATTTTGTGTGCTTTTTTTTAACGTTTTATCCGTGGCCACCATTCACTGCCATTGTACTGAATGAGGCTCTTACCCTGTTTTCTGCTGAAACTCCAGGATTGTTTTGTGAACTGAAGATCTGCACCTATCATCACATCGGCATAGTGGTGAGTACATACTGAATGGGTTATCATGTAAAGTGGAGTATCACTTTAATGTCAGCAGAACTTTACAGATCTCCTCTGGTTGCATCTAGCAGTTGTAGTGACGTTGCAGAAGGTGCTTCACCATCTCTTGCCTGGCGGGGATCTGCACCCTGTGTCAGCATGCGCTATATAGCATCATTTATTTAAATTAATTATTCATTTATTATTTACACCTGTATTTTTCCTCCTGCGACGTGTTATGTCTTTTGTAAAAAAAAAACAAAAAAACAGGTGCTCTATTCTGAGAGCCTTCAAGGTGAGAGCTGATAATGATTAATTAGCATGACTGCTCTGTAGAGGAGCAGTAGTGGATATAACAAGGATTTTAACTGACCTGGATTTGACTTCACTGTTTTCTCCTCTGACCCATCGTGAACTTTAGAAGACAGCCTTAAACATCACACACAAACAGCGGCTTTAACGGATCCCCACAGCGCTGCAGTGTCTCTGACCCGGCTATGAACTCCTTTTCTTTGTGATGCAACACCTGACATGACAGCAGGGACTTTGATGTTTCCTGTGTACAAACTCAGAAGTAGCCCTCTGCAGTATGGCTGCAGCATCCTGAGTGTGACCAAGATCATTCTTACATATCACCCTCCCGTGTAGTCCGTCATCACTGTTCAAAATGTCATACATCACTTATTCTTGAGAATTTAGATAAAACTGGAGCTGACGAATGTTACTTTTTTTTTCATTTCACAGCATAGTTGAAGTGAGTAGCCATTCAGTGCTTATCAAAATGCACATTTTTAAACTGTTCTGTTTAAAAAAAAATCAGATTTAGTACAATATACAGTATATTAGTATATAGTATTAAGATAGATAGATAGATAGAAGATAGATAGATAGAAAAACTATCTATCTATCTATCTATCTATCTATCTATCTGTCTATCTGTCTGTCTGTCTGTCTGTCTGTCTGTTTGTCCATCCATCTATCTATCCCCCATCAATCGTAAATCATGACTTAAATGAACACAAATGAACTAAAAATAATGAATCTGAGCATTTGGTTTTATAGTGTCTGGCACAGAGCAAGTTTCGAAATTAAAAGAATTAAAGCAAACCAAAACATTTCATAAATTACATGTATTTCATAAATATAAACCCTTGAAGAATACATTTTCACCAAAAAATAAATAAATAAATAAATAAATAAATAAATAAAAATTGGAATTGGAGTGTTGGTATACATTTCTCAAGAATGGGTGACATCATTCAAATGTTTCAAAGGTCTCTCACTAAATAGGCTGAGCTCTATCAATGTCTATCAGTGTTTTCTGCACAGCGACTCTTGATCTTCCTCCCACGCTGGTTGTTTGTGTTGTAAAACAGAACTAGCGAGCCAGCATGATATAACCTCATTCTCTTTTTAATATAATTTGATTGAATTTGTTTGTCTGAACAAATGCTGACCTCGACAAATGAAAAGGAATCGTGTATGCAATAATGAATTTTGAAGATGTATGCACTGTGTATGAATGTCACATGTTTTCATTGATTGTGTGAGTATGTGAATCCCTGTATTCACTCTGTGGCTAACCCTTAGCCCTGCGCCTGTGAATGTAGTGCATATCAGGCCCTTCTTTTTTTCCAAGAAAGCTTTACAAAGATGTTGACTTTCAAAAGAAATATTTAACCATCAGGAGGTCTGTTCCGTTCTATTAAACAAGTCCAAACTCTGCTCATATTTGAAGTTTCAAAGGGACAGTTCACCCCAAAATCCAAATTCAATATTTATGCAGTGTGCCTGTAGTGCTGTTTATCCATCTACATTGTTTTGATGTGAGCTGCAGAGATTTGGAGATATCAACCACAAAGACGCCTACCTTCTCTACAATATAATGGAACTAAAGTGCCAAAACATACATGTAAAAAACTCAACAGCAATGTGTCTTTCCAGAAATGATGACCCGGTTACACAAGACAATTCACAAACTGTGTTTTGAGCAGTTTCGTGTTCAAACTACTTTATTTCAAGTAGAAAGAATCTAGTTGTTAAAACAGTCACACTGTTGCACTGGCTGATATGAAAACACACTCTGTGGTTTGTTTAGACTCAATCAGACATACACCGTCCTACTGCCTCAAATACTCACTACAGCACCAAACGTGGATTAATCCACCGCTGAAAATAGTCCCCAGCAAATGCACTGATTCCTTGTGTTTCTGTAACATCTGTAAAAACTAAAGTGGGCAGCTGTTTTAGGAAATTACTCAGTGTTTTAAAAAAAATAAAATAAACAAAAACAAACAAAACAATATATTTTTTATCTACTTAAGGTGTACATCTTCAGTAGGAATCAATGACTCGGAACTTAGTGCCGCAAATGGGGCAGAAAAGTTAAAAAGTTTTGAGCAAAGGATGAACACATTGCTGGTGCTTCTACAAGATTTATTGAGAACACAAAGTGTTTTTTCCCGGTGATTTGCTTTTTTAAATTATTTATATTATCATTGTATGCAAAAATTCCAGCAAAACATACTGTACATCAAGCTCAGGAGTTAGCAGCTCACAGTTTTTTTTTTTGTTTTGCTTTTTGTTGCGGTTCAAAGGGATTATTTGCCTCAAGACACACTCTGAGAGGATGAAGTACATTTTGATTTCATTTTGTTTCAGTTCACCACTCAATCCACATATCCCACAATCCCCAACATTCCTCCTACCCATAATCCCTTTGGAGGCAACGTGTCAATCACTCTCTCCCTCTGTCTCCCTTGTTTGCAATAGCTGTTGAAATCTTAATCTGCCTTCTCCTCCCTCTGTCATCCCTGTCATTGAAGTAAACAAGGAATCTAACCCTCTTCTCTGTCTACCTGTTCTTCTCTAATCTACCTTCTACATCTCATCTTGACCTCACACCCCCTCTTTAGAAGTCTCATACATGAGGGTTATATTGCCACAGTATCACTGTATGAGTACCGCCCACTAACTAACTTCTGCAACAACTTTGTACACATCTCAGTAACAAGGCGTCTTTTCTTCTATCCGTCTTAAAGCTGCTGACACATGGGAGAAATTTTTTGAGGAGGCGTAGACTGGCAGTATTGTGTGAATCAAGGGAAGGTTGTGGGAAATGGGAGAAGAGCCAACATAGATAAGACTGTACAGAAAAAAAAAAATATGGCGGAAACATATTGGTAACTGTTTAAGTCACCCAAGACCACTTCATCAACATCTCAAGTGTTTAAGTGCCAGTAAAAACTTGCAAGCACAGTAATGAAAACAATAAAATTTTTATTTTAAAACAAAGATGATTATAATAGCACATTTATTATACCTATGTTATCAGTGGATGTTGTTAGTTTTAGATTTTGAAGGCTTTTTAAAATATTTTCATTGTAAATCCTTGTCTGGCACAAGGAACAAGGATGTTTTCCAACACAGAGCAAGTTTGAAAATTAAAGAAATTTAAGCAAACCAAAACATTTAATAACTTACATATATTTCATATATGTAAATCAATCTTGAATATATGTTTCACCCCAAAATTTGGAATTGTATTGGTATTAAGTTTAAGTTTAAGTTTTATTTGGTAGGACAGGAAATTTGGTAATAGTATTAATTGATTTGAAACCTTTATTAGGGTTATTGTTGCTTTATTACAATTAATACATACTTTATTATGCATTTGTTAGCAGTTGACTATGCACTCATTAAAAGTAATATGGCTTTTGCAGCTACTGGATTTAAAGTGAGATCCCTATCAAGGATAATAAATCCCTCATTATGCACTTATTAACAGTTAACTATGAGCTCATTACAAGGACCTTGATATAAACCTTGTTCTTTTTCTATGACTGAGACACATCAGTATAACAAACTGTTCATCCTTAGTTAACCCCACGGTGTGAAGGTGGAAAATTTTCCCAGTGAATCTACAGTGACGAGCATTTAAATTCACAAATAAGGGTGGGACTTTTCATTATGCCGTCTGTTCACATGAATGAACAGTGAAATTGAGGATAGCGGTTCATCTATTCAGTCACAGAAAATCACAAAAGAGTCAACATTTGAGAGGGCGGCTGTCATTTAAGACGATCTGGGTAAACAATATTCCAACCATCGTTCATCAGTGACAAGCTTTCTGTTTATGATGGAGAGCAACATGAATGAAGAGGAAGCAAGTAGAGCGGATGTGACAGATGGAGGCAGAGAAATTATTGTTGGAAGAAATAGAAGAAATACAAACACGGGATAATGGTTGGATATGGCACATGAAATGTGTAATTTGGGCTATTCAGAATTTCTTTGTGTGTGTGTATGTGTGTGTGTGTGTGTGTGTGTGTGTGTGTGTGTGTGTGTGTGTGTGTGCCATCACTGTCTCTCCCACTGTGTCAGCCTCTTTCTGGATTTGGGTATTTTCATTTTAAATTCAGCATCTTTTCAGTGACAAAGTGTGCAACATTTTCATTTCCCACTTCAGATCATGACAGTAATCCGCACTCGCCTCGGTGTGTGAGGACAGGCGATGGCGTAAATATCACACACCAGCACGCTCTCACTCCCAAAGCATCAATTAGCTACAGCAGCTCCGTCTGGACCCCTGTGCTTCAAACTATGACGCTGATCCCTCTAGCGATGTTTGTCGAGGCACCCTGTTGTCAAAGTCAGGTGACATAGTCTGAAGAGCGAGAAAATCCATCTTTTGAGGAGTAGGGTAGGATGGATGTGCCAAGCAGGACTTGCACCAGGGTATTGATTAAAGAATTATATCAGCCCTGATTTCCTGCATCATCCAATACCTACCTGTGAATTGAAGCATTTCTAAAACAAACCTTCCACATTTCTGTATTTATCTTCATCAGACACCACAGGTAGTTTAAAACATTATGGGTGCATCTCAGCATGCTGAACTACCACCTCCATGAAATACGTCACGTGATTTCACCACGTCACAAACTTTAGGGGCTGTAGCTGCCATGGTCGTACGCCAAACCAACGCGTTCTCATACCAACTTGTCACATACCGACGATTTGTCACTGCCCCTCACCGTCTGGTACTGAAGCACGAGATACCCTTTAGTGGCTGTAGGAGACACGGACAGAAAGCGGTTTTATCATGTGATTAACGCTGTGAAACGGTCTCAGTTTGGTTAGGTTTAGGCACAAATCTACTCGGTTAGGTTTAGTTTAAGACCATGTTAGGGGTTATGGTATGTTTTGTATGTCACATGACATCACTGAAGTGACTCGCAAAATGAAAGTCACATGATGAAAGTAAAAATGATAAGATAAAAAGTCATAATTATTAGATAAAAAGTCAAAAATGAGATTAAAAAGTCATAATTATGAGATGAGAAAAGTCAAAATTTTTTAAATAATACTTAAAAAAAAGGAAATTGGAATTATTAGATGAAGGGTCATAAATATGAGATACAAAGTTAAAAAAAAAAGTTCAAATTATTATTAATTAAATTAGAAATTATGAGATAAAAAGTCAGAATCTTTCCTCTTCGTTTCAGATGTCCAGACATGTTTCTCTGAAACATTCATATTGACCCTGGTAGTGAGTCTCAGCCAAGAAGAATTAATAGTCTGGTAGAAGAGAACAACTGCTATTTTATGTACCATATATACCATATTTGTCTGTGTTTGTCTCTTTGATGAAGTGGAAGTCTCTCCAGAGTATTTCACTGCCTTTTGCTGGATGCATGTTTACTTAAGATCTAAAAGAAATCAAGAGACTTTTATGTCAAATTTGATTCCATTTGATGTGTCTTGGGAAATAAAAATCACACAAACTTAAAAAAAATATGTTGGAAAGCGTATGTTTGCTTTTGAAAGCCTCCATCACTTTCCTCATTCCAAAATACTTAAAGATTTAGTGAGAAAGAGAACCATTTCTCTCTGACTCACACTCCAACAACAGTGAAGAAGCTGCGTTGTGCTTTCACAGAAGTAATATCATGGTCTGTGATGATCCGCTGAGATGTGAGTGCTGTTTGTTGAAAATACTTTGCCAGGATTCCTCTACCTGGGAGAGACCACGTTCGGTTTATACATCTCTAATATCTTTCTGCATGGGAACCTCTTAGTCATTCAGATGAATATATATCAGCCCAGTCTTTTCAATCTGTGTACAAATAACACGGCTTTATACTTTCATAAAGCATTAAGTCCCGTTTTGCATGCAGGTGATACTACATTATCAGGTGATGTAGTATAAAAAGGGAGAAAGTCTGCAGGTGGGGAGGTTGGATGGGTCAAACAAACACAGGACAACCAACCAGGAGGCTGGGGTTTGTGTCCCATGTGAAAAAAACCAAAAGTATTAAGCTTTAATTACATAACATTACACACCTCATATGACTTGTGTCACAATGTCTCACACAACCTTCACTTATTTTAACCCAAACCATGATCTCTTCTAAACCTAATCACGTAGTTTTGTCATCTAAACCTAAACAAACAGCTTGGTTTCCATGGTGACTAAGTCTACCTGACTACGGATCTGCTCCCTACATAAGTTAATGGGAAGGACTGGTGTATCACCTGCATGCAAAGTCAGACTTTGGTGAATGTACTACATGCTGTTTGAAGTCATGTTATTGATATGCATGTTGTATACATGCACGCATACAACATAATTTTTTGTCCTGTTAGGGTATTTTCTTTTATTTTATTCCATCTTTTATGCCCTTTAAATTGTTTAAGTCTTGTTACGCCTGTCGTTCCTGATATGCACTGATGGATACACAAAGGAATCGTTTTCTCTATTTGTTACTGTCCGATCCATTTAGGTTGAAATCCACCTTGGTGTTGGGAAGGCATCGAACAAAGATGCAAAATAAAAATAACCAATAATTGCACTGAGATGCATTAAAACTGAAGTAACGGGCCTGTTTTGAAAATGTAAGGGAACCACAGATATTTGTGTTAAAACATCAGTTATCCTGAAAACTCTACTTAAGTACAGCAAGTATTTGTAATTCCACCCTGTGTACGAGTGATTATTGCAGCTTTGACTCTGAACAGAGACCAGCATCTACAGCAACATACAACTGATGGGTGGTTATTCTAATTTCTTGTGTAATGATCATGTCGTGCCACATGATCAGAACTGAAAGCAAGTCCATTTGTATCTTCTCTGGTATTAGACATATTGACACACAGATTTGAGAGCTGTGGCAATCAAACTGGACACTATTTGACTCCGTTTGGCTTAATTTAATTTTGACACGGTCTGACTCATTGAATACTAGGAACCGAGTGGATCGTTCAAGACATAGATCATCTGCTCATCCTATTTAGTTTCTCTTTGCCATATTTCTTTGTTGCTTTTGTGTTCACCATTCCTGTGTCTGATTGTCAAGCTCCGTGGAGCTTTGTATCTGGGACCATTTAGAAGAGCCGTAAAAATAACGGTGTGTTTTAGTGTTTCTCTTGTGGGTGTGTGTATGAGAGGGAGAGAGAGAGAGAGACTCTAGGAGCCGAATTGCAGTCATTCCAGGACTGCGCCTGTCCTCTAATGGCTGCCCATGGGGGTCGCCAACACACACACACACACTCACACATGCACACAAATACACACCATCTAGCCCTGTAGCAAAGAGTATTTACCTGAGTTTGCCCTGTCAGCTATTGGCTATTCTGTTTCTCTCATGGGTCACTTCTTGCCCAGCAAAGGTTGAATCCCAAAGAGCAGGATGAGAAGACAGGGGAAAAAAAACATTGGCCACATCAAATGAGAGTGAAGGGCAAAATCTGGAAAAATATCACGGAATATGTATTTCTAATGTTTCTGGGCCAAGTAGCAAAGCTAAAGCATCTGCAGCCCGCTGGCCACAGACCACTAAGAAGTTATTGCAGTGTAATAAAAAAGTAGTAATATTTATGAAAATGTTGAGTTAATATTACCACATAAGTAGACAGTATGTTGCGGTAGAAATTGTTTTCAAGCCTGTAGTCCAAAGCTACAGAATGTATCCAAGTCAGATGGCAAGTTTTTCCTGCATTTATTCCCTGGCTCATTGCATTTCATTGCCACTCCCTCTTCAAGTGAGCCATAGCTGATTAAAAACAGTGTATGTGCCAACAGTTACTTCCATCAGTGGCCAGGATGTTGACACAGAAGCAGACGTGGCAGAAGTATACACATTCTTTACTCAAGTAGAGATACAGACACTGTACTCTACTTTTTCATCTTGTTATGTTTTTTACGTCATTTATCATTCTGTTACCTCTTTATTGTCTTTTTAGGTCTCTTTTGTGATTTTTTGGCCTTGTTACGTCTGTTTTGGTCATTACATCTATTTTTGTTTTGTAACAACTTTTACGTCATTTACTCTTGTTAAGTCTTTTTTGTTTTGTGACACCTTTTACACCATTTCTCATCTTGTTATGTCTTTCCTGTTTTGCTGCGTCATTTTTGGTCTTGTTAAGTGTTTTTCACCTTTTACATAATTTTTCGACTCATTATGTAATTTTTCATTTCACTTTTATGTCTTAAATCATTTCAAATCATTTGTCTTGTTACCTCTGTTGTGTGTGATGTGCACTGATTGATGCACCAGGGAATAATCTTTTCCCTGAATCATTGTTTCATCCATTTAGGTTGAAATCAGTCTTGATGATGGGAAGACGTCATGCAATGCTAAATAAAAATAATCAATAATTACACTTGAATGCATTCGAACTAGAGGAAGAATCCTGTTTTGAAAATGTAAGAAGTATAAATACAGAAATCTGTGTTCAAATGTAGGGAGTAAAAGTAAAAATTTGTCAGAAAAATTAATAAATCTACTTAAGTACAGTAACAAAGTATTAACTGTGTTTAGTTACTTTCCGGCTCTGCACAGGGGCTAATCAACATGCAGCATCAGCATCAGCATGCTAAATTTTAGCAGGTATGTCTACCATGTTCAATCACTGTGGTTTGGTTTGTTAGCATATTAAGATTTGCTAACTAGTAGTAAACACAAAGTAGGCTACAGCTGAGGCTAGTTTTGTTTTGGACAAATCACAATTTTGACCTGATGATGGCATTAGAACAAAAGTAAAGTCAGAGTCATTAGGATTCATCTTCTGGGTACCATGAATGTCTGTACAAAATGTCATTGCAATCCATCCAATAATTTTTGACATATCTGAGAGACAAACAAAGTTTTATGTGAAATGGCTGCTGCAAACCAAACAGTGTACACTTACAGGTTGCCTCAGCAGTAACTGGAGCTATTTCCAGCCAAATTTCCCATTATCACATCTCATCCTGCCAGCTCTGAACAGCGGTGCCTGGGAATTGGTGGCACAGCTAATGGCAGCATTGGCTGAGTGGGAACCATCTCCATCTTTGGACCATAAGTTTGGAGGACCGCCACTCTGCCTTTTCCAATGGTGTCGTTATTTTCCAAGCAACCATCCGGCGATGGATTGTTCCAACCAGATTGCAAACTCGCAAACTTACTGCTCCATTCTTGAGGCATTTGAGGGCATTTAAAAGGCAAATAATGAACATTCATTAGCCATGAGTGGTGATCATGTTTACTTTTTTCAGTAACCAGCAATGTGAGGAATTACAGTTTAAAATTCAGTCTTTTTGTTGTCTTATCAAGAACTGCATTGAGCGTTGGTACCAGTTTTATCTATGTGTTCACTGAAGAGGCCTATTAAGTTGGCGCAGGGGTTGAAAGCATGTATAAAACATGGGTGTAGCCTCTGAGACGTCAGCCATTGGTTTCTGAGGAGATGTGAAGCTCACAGTGTGATGGCCATCGCCATCGTGGCAGTGCCTGACTCGGCTCACTCAAAGTGGGCACGCCCTTAATTATGCATAACTTCAAGCCTTAATATAATTTAAACATTTGAGTTATATAAAAAAATTCACCCCTTGCACAGTTGTCATGGACAGGGAAACAAACTATAGAGACCAAAACCGTGCACCAGGCTGTAAACATATTTATTTCTGCTGTAAAGTTGTGCATTTCAATGTGAGGTTCTATGGGGATTTACTTGCTTTTTGGAGCCAGCCTCAAGTGCCCATTTGAAGAGCTGCTGTTTTGGACACTTTGCGTCGGCTTCAATTTTCAGCTCCAGAGTCTTTGTGGTTTGAAGTTAAGTTACTCTCCTGTATCGCTGTTTGTACTTTGAGGTAAACACACTTACTGCTGGTTTATATGACCTTTAAGTAAAGCACTTTTATATGTTGAATGTATATGCCCTGACATTAAGCCCTGTTAAGACAGCAGGCATCTCAGTCATGTTTTTGTATTTGGGCATCTCATGGAAAGTAATCTTACTTCTGCTGCTGAGTACTGTGATTTAAAGTTTTTAAATAAGCAAAAAACTCCTGAGTTTGTCTAATGCAGACTGGAAAGCAATAACATTTTCCCATTGATGAGTACGTACTTCATTCAGTACCTTCTTCTTTAACATTTATGGTAATTGGTAATGGGCAAAACCATATCAATAGTCATTTTTGTTTAGATCTGGGTACAAAAACGATTGGCTAGATGCTGTTTGATTGGAGCAGTTTTGATTCTACTTGGTACTTGGTTATTTTAATCAATACCTTGAAGGTATTGAGTACCAATACCCTGCCCCAGTGATGATCTTAGTTTCCATAGGCCCTTTCTTCTATGCCTTTAGATTTATTTGTTATGTTTGCAAACATCTCTGGAAAGTAATGTAAAGGGAACAATTTAAAGCAATTTTTAAGTTGTCCAACACCATCCCTCCCCTCCTGGTACTCTTTAAATCCTGCTGCGCCATTGACTTTTGTTTTTTAAAACTCTCTGTCCCTGCCTCAAGCAATATTGCCCATCCCTGTTACAATTTATCATCACAACTTTTCTATACAATCCCTGAGCAGGCCAGTTCTCTGTGCCAGGTTTCTTGCTAAAAAACTCTTTTCCAAGCTGTTGAGCAATAACTTTACTTTCACTACTGATGCTTAAAGCCACTCAACGATGAAGAGAGATTTCTTTGAGTGACTCATGTTTTATTTTGGAGAAGTGCTTTGGTGCAAAGTGTCTAGTTGTGGTCCCCTGTCACGTTTCAGACGTCTATGAGCTTTTAGTTCCACCAGAGAGACATTTACCCTCTAAACGTTTCAGAGGGTTTCATTTAAATGAGTGTTAAAATTATTCAGTTTTTCACAGAAAATCAGGAGTCAGAAAAATGAGCACAGATTTGCACTTTGTTTTTTTCCCCCATTTATGATGTCACAACTCCCCAGATTTATCTGGTGACTGGGTAGCAGAGATGGGAAACTAACTACACATACTTTGTTACTAAATGTAAGTAGATTTTTCAGGTATCTGTACTTGAGTATTTCTTTTCCTGACAACTTTTTACTTTTACTCCCTACATTTTAACACAAACATCTGTACTTTCTACTCTGTACGTTTTCAAAACAGGCTTGTTACTTCAGTTTTAATGCAAGACAAAAACAACTTTAAAAAGATGAAAACGACATAAAAACATGCAATAAGATGTAACAAGTAGAATATGATGTGAAAAACATAACAAGACCAAAACAAAATGAATATCATGTAACAAACCAAAAACAATGTAACAATACATAACTAAACAAATACAACGTAACAAGACAAAAACAAGATAAAAGATGTAACAGGATGTAATAAGATAAAAATGATGTAACAAGACGAAACAGAGAGACTTGACCATGGAGAAACGTCCTTCAGAAAGCAACTTTTTACTTTTATACTTTGAGTACATTTCAGAGCCTGTACTTTTTCACTTTTACTTGAGAAAAGAAGTTCAATCAGCACTTGTGCTTTTACCAGAGGACATGGAAAGGAAGATTTTTCTCCATCTCCTATCCCTGAAAACGATGACCCCAATGAGACAGACAGCTGATGGCAAGATCCACTCCACCTGGAGGGGGTCTCTCTCCCCTCACAGGTGAGGTAAATAAGCACCTGCTCTTCTCCAGCCTCCTCCACATTTCCCTCAGCCGTCCCACTGGTTAAGTCTTGCTTCATTCACAGGGTGCTCTGGGACGCCTATCGACAACGCAGTAGCGCTAACTTGGGCTGGGATGTTGAAACGTAACACTTATTCTCCAGTTCATGCCGCTAAAGCCGTCCCACCAAAGAGAAAGTGTTATGAACCGTTATCCTTCAGTTTCCCCTGTTCGCTGCTGAGCTAGATGCCTGGAGGAGGTCCCCCTCGCCAGAAAGGTGACGGCACCTGATTTCGACATGTTAAATTTTGCTTTACATGACCTTTAAATTTTTCAGAAAAAAATTCAAAGCATAACAACGAGAAGTATTTTCCGTCAGTCTGCGCTCATCAGCTGTCACTATGTCTGACACTGAGTGAGACAGTGAATAAGAAAAGATCTCAGCAGATGTTAAGTTTATTATCCAGCAGAAGTGTAATAAAAAGCAAATGAGTGAAACACTGTTGAGGCTTTAACGCGCACAGGCAGGATAAACTTTAATCTTGCTTAATGTGCATGAAGTGTTTTTATATGGCTCTCAGCACATGACAATATTAAATGACACATCAGGAATGTGCATTTGCCTGTGTACGCATTGTTATTGTGTGTAAGCACACACCTCACACACACATCACAAAGTCGACAAAATGCAGCTGAAATTTAACCTGAACCTTAAAGTGCTGGGAATCATTCCAGCCAGAAAATCCCATCCTCATCAACTTTTTAAATTGGATTTTCCCCTCTGCCTCATTTTATTGTTTTTGTAGCAACATTTCAATTAGACATACGTGGACAGAAATAGACGGTGCTCAGAGCTCAAAGGAATTACATTCCTCCACGTGTGCTCGGACACAAAGGCTTCAAAGAGCCATGGTTGCCAGCTTCCGCGCAAACTAATGGATTTTTGTTTTTAGCTGACAGAGGGGCTGGCATACACAAACTGGCACGCATAGGCACACAGATATGCTTACACGCTGCACACACGCACACAAACACAGAGAAAGCACACACAAAGAAAACCAAATAAAGTACTTTTTCCAGACAGAAATTATGGTCTTTTTCAATCCATCTATCCCTCCCTGTTCTCTTGTTTATTTGGGGTCGGGTCATGATGGCAGCATTCGAGAGGCTAAAACATACTACCGCCAGATGCTGCATGGCAACAGCCACAAGCCCCACAAAGGCAGCGGCAGCAGGCATGAACAGCATGCAGACACAGAGACTAGTGGATGAACATAGTGAAGCATTTAGCGATGTTGTGACTGGCTGTTGAAAAAAAAACCCTCTGTGTTATGATTGGCTGTCGTAAAACCACCTGTGTTGTGATTGGTTGTTGTAAAAATGTAAAAACCACATGTGCTTTGATTGGCTTTTGTAAATTCCACCTGTGCTGTGATCACCTTTTGTAAAACCTTGTGTTGTCATTGGTTGTTATAAACAAATAAAAAAATTAAAAAAAAAACAGTGTTGTGATTAGCTGTCGTAAAATCCCTGTCTCTTGATTGGCTTTTGTAAAACTCCTATTTTGTGGTTGGTTGTTTTAAAACCGACCTGTGTTGTGATTGGCTGCTTTAAAATCCCCATGTGCACTGATTGGCTGCCATAACTGCCCGTAACCTCAGTTAATAGAGGTGGGATGGAACTAATTACAAATATGTTCCAGTTAATGTAGTTGAGTGACGTTTTCAGGTATCTGTACCTCACTTAAGTATTTATTTTTTCTGGCAACTTTTCACATTTACTCCCTACATTTGAACATGATTAGCTTCACTTTCTACTCCTTACATTTTCAAAACAGGCTCATCACTTTAGTTTTAATGTATTTTAGGGGAATTATTGATTATTTTCATTTTGGTCATCACATGCTGCCTTTCAACAAGACAAACAACGTAAAAGATGTAACAAGACAACAATGACCTGAAAGGCGCAACAAGATTAAAAAAGACCTAACAAAACAAAAACAGCATAAAAGATGCAACAAGACACAAAAGATGTCAAAATATAACAGGTCAAAAAAAGATGTAACAAGACAAAGACGACTTAAAAGATGCAACAAGACAAAAACTATGTTTAAGATGTAACAAAACAAACAATGTAAAAGATGTAACAAGACAACATAAAAGATATAATAAAGAAAAAAGACATGACTAGACAAAAAGACATAAGATAAAAACAACATAAACATAAACATTATGAGGCAAAAATGGCATGACAAGACAGAAGAGACTCAACTGTGAAGAAATATTGAGGCTCAGTCAGCTGGTAAATATCCTTTGGAGGGCAACTTTTTACATTTATACTTTGAGTACATTTCAGATTCTACACTTTTTGACTTCTTCTTGACCGAAGACGTTGAATGAATACTTCAACTTTTAATAGAATCTTTTTTTACACAAGTATCTGTACTTCACTTGAGTAAAGAATGTGTGGACTTTTAACACCTCTCTGTCAGATAGTAAAAGGTTTGATGTGCAGGAGCAGCTTTCCTTTTCATACCTTATGTTGACTACATTTAAATTGGTCAAAAGAAGCCCGATGTGGCAGGCAGGCAGCGTCGCACAGCTCTCCCTGTGGCTGCTGTCCTTTCACTGACATGAACTGCTCCATCTCTGCTCTCAGTCAATTAGAAAAAAGAGTACAAAGTCCTGGCAGCCATAATTGTGATAAAATACATCTGCATTTTTATGCTCCCAGGTTCATGAAGAACTGGCAGAAGTGTCTCTGATTGAGTCCTTTTACACAAATACACTCCACTATCTTAATTACAGTGGTCATGACATATGCATTATAGACAGAGGGCCTGTTGATGAATAATGCAGCATGGTTTAATCAAATTGCCCCTGAGCATGCTTACCTTCCTGCAAATTGGCACGTATCTCTAGTGTTTTTCTCTTCTTTTCAGTTTCTCCCATGGCCACTTCACTCTCACAATGGCAACTGACAAATTAATGAAGTCAAACCCCACAGTTTTCCTTTCAAACCCTGTAAAGTTGAAATAAATGTGTGTTCTGAGTTTGTCACGCCACTGAAACATGTGTCATTAACCACCCAGCCAAATTTGAATTATTTAAAAAAAAAAATGCAAGTATATAGGTTTCAAAACCATAAATGAAATGCTGGAGGTGTGTCCACTCCGCTGTCTCGGTGTCAAACACCACTATGACCTGAAAACTATCTGAAACATGGATGCTCCACCTAGCAGCTTTATTTATTGTCCGGACATGTTTGAGCCACCAGAGTCAGAGGTGACAGGATGTTTTTTTCCCTTCTGTGTTGGGTTGTTGGACCTGAAGTGAGCTGAAGTGAACTGCTGGATTGATTTGGACAGAGAGAGTCGCTGAAGGTACATTTGTCACTGACTGTTAGGGAGGGGAGGGGAGGGGAGGGGGAGGTGGTGTAGTTCGTGTGTCAGTTTGTGGGGCTTATCTATTGTTGGGATACCATGGCTCTGGGACGTCACCAAGCCATGTTTCAGGTCCGCCCAAAAAAAATCCCGAACACAGAAATCATGTTAAACACTTTAATGGTCTAATTCAGCGATGCAGTACTACATAGTTCTCAGTGTTTTCATGTATTTTCAACAACTACTTTTTAAAAATGTATAAGGTGTTTAGAAGAAAAACTTCCTTTATTCCCATTACATGGACTTTAAGATAGATTCTGTTATGGCGATGAGGGTTAACTTACTTGCCTTTCTTTCCTGTATTCTTTCTTTCTATGTCTGGTGGTTTCTACATTTTGAGGAGGATAAATATTCATGAAGTATTAGTCATCTTACAGCACAGAGAATCACAGATTTCTACCCAAATTCATTTTGTCAACGCTTTGCCACCTTTGAGTTGACTTGGCATTTTTCATTCACTTAACTGAATAGACCTCTGACAAAATTTGCAGAGGATCTCATGCCAAGAATTATTTGTCAGACATTTTTTGTAAAATATCTGTTTTCAAGGCCAGTAATGAGCTTTCAAGCTCAACAGATTAAGCCTTGTTACCTTGGCTCATCTCCTTGTTTAATCTTCTCTACCATTAAAATTCCTGTGTATTTCTTGCATATATGCCACCATGGTGTCGAAATCTAGACTTACTGTGGACTCAGAGTTACTGTGCAGACACTCCGACTATAGTAATGACAGATCTCAATGCGACTGAACCTCCTACGCTCCAGCCAGTGGGCGGTGCTTGATTTTGGATCAAATCTTTTCAACATGGCGACCTGGTCACAGCATTTCTTATTTTTCAGGCAAATAGTACACTGAAATATGTTTCTGGAAACATTTTAGGTGAGAAATGTAACAGAATCTTGTTTCATATTTGATAAGAACCGCCTAGTTTGACAGTTTGATCAAACTTTTGTGAGTGCTGTGTTGTGCTGGACAGATCTCGTTTGCATGAAGCAGAGTTCTAGTCAAGTTGCTGCAACTTCACCATCATGCAACGCACAGTCAGATCTAATCCTCTCCATAGAAAATGAATCCGATGGATTTGGTGTAATCCAACTCGCTGGACAGTATTTTGTGGGTACAAGCCTGCCATTAGGCTCTGGCAGCGTTGTGCCATTATTCTGTACTGTGCAGTGTGTACTTACTGTTTTTTTATTATGTACTTATATTTTTATTAGCGCCTCACTAAATCTGGTGCAACCATGTTCTCATTTCCTGTAAATGATCAATGTCACTCCACACTGTCCTTTCATAACTAAACTAAACTAAACTAAACTAAACTAAACTAAACTAAACCGCTATCAGTGTTTTCAAAGTTCCTGTGAAACAACAGGAACCTCTGAGATAGCAACTTACATACCGAAAATGGCAAATTAGCACCAGTGCCACTAAAGGTAAGAATATAAACAAGATAACAGCTGTTCCCTTTTCTTTTGCTGTGATTTAGACATTTCTCCAATGTGCAAATGTATAAATATTCCACCAAAAACAAGTTCCCTCCAGCCATTCTTTTTCAGGGGCACCATCGCTGCATCCTGAGCTTCGTGCTGCCCAAAATGATTGTGGTACTGTAGATTTAGAGAAATGCAAACAAACCAAATCTTTATTTTCCCCTATAGCAGAACAAGTGGAACCAGACTTTTCTCTAGCATTGAGCGCTCTGGAGATAGGTCAGACTTTGCGAGACTAGCTCCAAGTCAGCCTTCCCCTGAGGAGTAAGTTATTCTCGTCACTCCCTGCTATGGTGAGCTTGGTATCAACTTTGTATTTACTCAACATTTAATGATCTATTCCATGGAAATTCGGCTGACATTAAAGCCCTTATTGCTATGCCAACCATGTATGAAATGTGGACCCATTAAAACTTTAAGTTAATTAGATCTTGCGCCAATTGCAGAAATCAAAGTAGAGAATCAAACAAATTCAGTAAGCTCTTACAAAAAGTGAGTTGAAAGTGAAATAATTAGATGCTAACCACGGTTGTGCTTATTTTTGAGAATATTTCAAAACTTCCCTTTTCATTTCATTTGTTTTGATGCATACTGATCCACCACTGCCCTTGTAATCCTTTATTTTCCATGAAAAACAGCATTATTCTTTAAAGAGCTATTCCTGCTCATCCAGTGTAAAGGATGTATACTGTATGTCCTCACTCAGTGTAGCACTGTAGATGACCTCTGGGTATGCAATAATGAGATACAGTTCATGCATATAAGAGTAATCTGCTCATGAACTCTGCATATAGTCCAAACAATTTAATCTTTATTTCTTGGCAGAGTTTTTTGATTAAAGCCTTTATGCTAAAATTAATATTCTCTTTTTTCTTTAAGTGCTGGAGAAATAATGTGCACTTGGTAGAGAAATTCCTATCTCACAATTGTGACCAATCAGAGTATTAGATTTATGCAAGCAAGCCAGCAGGCCTTTCTGGTTACTCTACCCCACAGTCCTCTGCACAGCAAAAAATATGTCACACTGACTGAGCTGCTGACATCTTTTTTCAGGAATCCTGTGTCCCACAGGATGAGAGTCAATTTTATTATTAATCACAGGACGGGAACGGGACAGGAAAAGGAATCATAATAACAATAGGTCCGTTTTTTATATATAAAAACATGTATAATGTTGTGCGTGGATTGTGGATTGACATAGAGCATTTTTTGAGAAAAAAAAAATGTCTAAACTCTCTGAATTCAGCTTCTTAAATGTGAATATTTTCTGGTTTCTTTACTCTTCTAAGGCAGTAAACTGAATATCTTTGAGTGGTGGATGAAAGAAGGCATTTGAGGACGTCATCTTGGAAACATTGATTGACATTTTTCACCATTTTCTGACATTTTATAGACTAAACAACCAATTGATTAATTGAGAAAATTGATGATGAAAATAGTTGCAGCCGTAGATTGATGGAAATGGGATGGCACAGCAATCCTTCTTCTGGGATTGGGAAGGGACAGCAATTTTTTTTCCCACCTCCACCACTTCGAAATCAAAACATCCCGTCTCGTTTAAATGATACAGAGCATCAGATTTCCTGGTATTGCCCACCCCTAGTTGCTGGTACTCTCCAACAGTTTTGAAAATGGCCATATACTGTATATCTGTTTGGGAATTAATGACAACTACTTGCATGACTCTTCCTCCGTCTCTTTTGTCACCTCTTAACTTTACCACCTCTCTTTGTCCTTCCCCTTATCCTAAAACTTTGCCATCTCCCTCTGCTCTCAGCTCTGTGTCACTTGACACACAGGGATAACAGCTTTGTCTGTGGCGCTAAAGTACATGAGTGAAAAGGGAACCTCTTACCGAATTCTCAGTGGAGCGTTATCATTCTTGTCCTTTTCTGCCTGCATCACATCTTATCCCCTCTCTTTCTCACATACGCGCACACGCACACAGACACACACACACACGCATTAAAAAGTCTCTTCCTCTGCCTTCTTACTTCCCCAAAGTCAAATTTGTTGTCTCACACTTCAAGGTCGCTTGTTACCCCAAAAATATTTCAGCTTCAGCACACTTTGTTTCACATTTCTAGTCCAGCCTCTGCCTCGCTAACTCTCCCTGATGCCTTCTGCGAATGTTTTGCCTCCATCTCGTTTTCAACCCGCAGTCAAATATCTTCACTGAAGGGCGAAAACCTTGAAGGAGTGTTTACATGAAGAACAGCCTTGCTTCGCAGTTTCTGAATGATGCAATGCATTTTCATCCTTAGACTGGGTTACACAAGCAAACATTAATTTACTGTAATGTAAGAATAGTTCTAATCAGGGTGTCGCAAAACTAGGTTTAGAATTAGTGAATCCAGATTCAAAATCCAAATTAAGCGGAGCTCTATTGAACACTTAATCTCAGTTTATCTATTGGTGTAACCCATAGAATTTCAACAATATAGATATGCTTGCTTAGCCAAATTAAAATAAATTAATTAATTTGAGTGTCATATGTATATGATATATATGTGTGTGTGTGTGCCAAATATGCTGCTCTGAATTCAATAAGAAAACATTACATTGTTTGCTGTATATCTATAAAGTAGAAAAAAATGTTACATTGTTTACTAGGTCACTAAAAAGTCAACAAAGCATTACATTGTATATTGGCTAGCTAAGAAGTTAATAAAATGTTTACAAATGTGTAATGTTACCAAATAATAGAAGACAAAAAGGCAAAGGAAGGAAAAACTGACAGACTGTTTTATTGGATCAACTGGAGTGAGAGAAATAAGAGACGCATCATAAAACTCATCTGGGTTGATTCTGTCCCTGAATTTTTTTTTTGAGGAACTTAAATTGGAGTTTAAAGTTCTGGTGCAACTGAATTCAATTTCATCCAGGTTTAAAGAGAGTAAAGAGTTTAAAGAAGTTTAAATGAAATCTTTCCTTGTTAGAGCATGATTCAGTTGGGTTTCTAAATTAATCCTTGTTGGTGTAACCCAGCACAGAATCATGTATCTTTTAAAGAGCAGGTCCTTTGTTTTTATGTGTTTAGCGTTCTAGTAGTGTTCCTTTATTTTCTAGCATCAAAATGAAGTCAAAAGTGATCATTAAAATTGTGGGTTCACCACTTTTCCCACTCAGCTCTCACGTTTCTCAATATTTCTCTCCTCTTTTATTCGTCACTTGCAGAATCTCACCCACTCCTCCTCTTTCAAAGCTCAAGGTCGGCCATTACTCAGAGATATTACAGCTTTTCAACAGTTAGCCTCCTCTCAGTAGATTTGTTTTCATCTGAAATTTGAATCAGTGCCCTTATGAGTGTTAAAAGGAATAGGGGGCAGATTCAAACTAATGTGCTCCCACACGGTAACAAATGACTTGAAGTAGTGAAGAACTTCCCGGTGCCAGAGCGATTCCAGCAGTCATATATCAAAGGCGGACAGTTGGCTTTAATTGAAGACCGATTCTTTTCAGGGAGGAGGAGACGGAACATGAATAGCAATACAGAGAGAACTGCAGGGTTCAGGCCAGTAGGCTAATGTCTTTTTGATGTGTTTATGGTGCTCTTTATGTGTGGAACACTGAAGCCAAGAAAAATTAGAAAAATATGTTAAGAGAAATTAATGAGGGTTTTTTTTTGTTAATTTAAACTGAAGATTTTGTGGAAGATGAAGCCAAATACACAGCAAGTTCTGTTCAGTTTATCTGACATTTTAATGTGACCTTTTGAGAGGGAAAATCAGACATGAATATTTTATCCATCTTTTCAAACACGGTAAGATTTAAAAGAAAAAAAGGATAAAATTGTGGCACAGTCATTAAAGAAAACAGGTGAGGATTTTAAAGAAGTGTCTCATCACCTGAAAATAAGAAATGTGTTGTTTCCAGAGGGTGGAGGTCCTCCTCCATGTGGTCTGCCATATTGCGCCGCGCTTGAGCTCAGATCACGGAGAGGACGTGTCCGCCCCAACATGAAGTTGCCCAATAATTAACAGGAGGTGTCCCCTCTTTTGACATAATTCACACATTAAACAAAGAGCTGCAACAATTAATCAATTATTAAATTAATTGCCAACTATTTTGATGATCAATTAATCAGTTTTAGTCATTTTTTAAAGGAAAAAAGTCAAATTCTCAGATTCCATTAATGGGTGGTTCGCCCAGGGCGCAAAACTAGCCAGGACCGCCTCTGGCCCTGAATGGACCAACCTAGTTACTCACCACACACTTGGAAAAAGAAGATGAGTAGAGTTGGTGTGGTAATATTTTTCTTATTATTGGTAAGGTTAATATGGTATTAAAGGCCTTGTGCAAATCATTTTTATTTTAACTATCAAAGGAACCCTGAAAATATTGGTGCAGTAAAATGTATGGTATATGTGTAATGACCAGTACTAATGACCTGTGGAGGGAGCTATTATTGAAACCCCACAGGCTACAATGTATTAGGACACAGCAATAATGGCAGAATAGAATCCACTTTAATGAAATAATAATAGAGTTATGTGTGCATTTAAAAGAGAAATGAAAAAGACATTTAAAAGTTAGTTTCTTAGTTTGTTACTTAGAGTTACCTTTACTACTTTTACGTGCAGCAATTGGTTAAAGTAATTCCATTAATTTTGAGAGAAGTAACTTGCAACTGTAACTAATTACCAGTGCTATAAAAGTAGAAACTAACTACATTTAGCTGACCATGCCATCTCGCTATTGACTTCTCATTTTTGCTGTGTTGTTTTGGACCAGTTACATTACAAAGCAGCTGAATTCATCTTGTCAGGCTTCACGTTATCTGTTTGTGTCCGCACCAAAAGTGGTGCAGCCAATCAGCGTCCTATGAGGGACTACTGGCAGGTACAGGCGTGGCTTTAGGTGTGATGACAGCGAGAAACGTTTATGGAAACGACTCGTCTCAAACAAATAACAGTGGCTCCTGAAGAGGTTTGCGTGGTTACTGCGATAGCGTCAGTTATGTCAGAACTGGAGAGTTTTTTTTAAAAGTGTGTTTTGAAAGTGCCTGCCCTTTTCCAAACAGTTTCTAAGGACGACTTCCCAGATGGTTCTGTGTGACAAACCATGTGGCACGTCAGGTTACTGGATCAGACCAGTGAAGCTGCAAATGTGGCAATGTGGTAAAGACCTCAAACCAACCTTTACACAGGAGACTGAAGTTTGTGTCCCATGTGACACCATACACCAACACTGACTTATTTAAAATTCTACTTTACATAATGTCAGATATAGTACATGACTCGACATGACATTGCATCACATGAATTACGTTAAATAACATTATTTATTTAAATTTTAACTCAGACCATGATCTTTTCCTCAACCTAACCAAGCAGTTTTTTGCTTCGACCTAACCAAACTGACTGCTTCACAATATTATGCACGTGTTTATAGTCATGTGACTTTCCTCACTTACGTGACATACTTAAGGTCCACTACGCTTGACGCTGCCTGATGCTGCCAGTACTCTCTAATGGTCATATCTGTTGTTTTGACTTTTTCGGTGGGTTAGGGATGATAACGTGTTGTGAGGTATATTCTGCTTCCCTGCAGCGTATTTCCTGCTCTGATGCTTTTGATGCTCATCTCACTTCTCTGTTAGAAATTATTTTTGAAACGAATCACATCACATAGTACAAACCGCAAAGCATGAGGGGTTGGTTTTTAACAATGAGGGTCACTCTGTTACACCGCAAGCTGGAGCGGGATCCAGATGTGCGCTGCTGTGCTTGCTTCAGCTCCTGCCGTGACGGGCTCTGCGGGACGCTGCTCTGCTTTCATCACAAACACCCAGCTACAGCGGCGATCTTTGACCATGTTTTTGAAGTACCTTTTGTAATTAATTAGCAAGCAGCGCTTTGGGACGTGCTTTTTTTTTCCACAAGAGACAAGTGAATTTACATGAACACGTAATGAAATGAAAAAAATGTGTGCCTTAGGGATCGTCCACTGTCAGTTTAGACAAGCTCACTGTGGCATGTTTCCCAAGCACAGACTGAGAATGAGCAGAGGGGAATGAAACGTCCTTTCAGTTTCAATGGGCTGTTAGAAAGAGTCACTGTGCAAAGAAAAAAGAGGGAAATTGAAGGGGTGAGAAGTTTACCTATAGTACACAGTCAGTAATCCACCAACAATAATATTAGAGCTGCAACTAATGATTATTTTCATAGTTCACTAATTGGTTGATTATTTTCTCGATTAAGGGATTAATAGTTGTTTTGTTTGAAAATGTCAGAAAATGGTGAAATCAGTGTCCCAAAACCTAAAACGATGTCCTCAAATGTCTTCTTTTACTCACAAACCAAAGATATTCAGTTTACTGTCAGAGAAGAGCAAAGAAACCAGAAAATATTCAGATTTAAGAAGCTAAAATCAGAGAATTTTGACTTTTTTTCTTTTAAAAAGAAAAACCCTGAATACCTGAACTGATTATTCGATTATCAAAATATAATCAAAATTTAATCAGAATTTCCAAAGTTGTTATTCTGACCAAAAGTCAGAACCTCATTTATTTAAAATAAAACAAAGAGGAAAACAAAGGAGAAGATCTTCACACTTGGGAGGCTGAACCAGAACATGTTCAGCATGTTTGCTTGATAAATTACTCAAACTATAATTGGTTTTAAAATCTGTTGGTGAGCAGTGTTGAAGATAACATGCTACAAAGTAACAGTTTGTTTCTGTTTTTTGTTGTGACCAGTGACTTGGGCTGTGATGATAACTGCAATACAACAATATCGCGGTTGCTGGTGTGAGCTCATCACCGCAAATTAGGGTCAGCCTTGTGTTGACAGTCAGGGACACAACCTCTGATTTGTTCACAAGTCAGGAACACAGCCTCTGATTGGCTGATAAAATCAACCTAAGACATCTTGAGATTGGCTACAGGCGGCAAACAACATGCTAATAACAACAACAATTTTTTTCCACATGCAAAAATGGATACATAACCACAGATGACATTTGATGTTTGATTTATCATGGATTTATTTTACCATGTCTCCAGGAAGACACAGCACTTCAAGGCTGGATTACAGAGCTTCTAAACAGGATACGACTGCACAAGAGCTGAAGTTGCAAAAGTATAACGCTAGCGTTCTAAGCTAACTCTGTCTCTGTTTCAGCAGTAGGGGAACAACAGACAAGACTTTTCTTGTTGTGAAGAAGCTGCAGCGTTAACTGACACACTGTAACCTGAACTGTACATTTACTGTCAGATTGACAACTTGATGCTAAGTTTAATTTTCAGCTCCGCTACGAGCAGCATCGTCATACACCTGCTGCTTGCTCTCCCTCACTTCCACAATGCACACACTTACATACTGCCCCATTCCTTATAGCAGCTACACCACTGACAGTATGCTTCAATAAAGTTCAATAAAACGTAATCATTAAACCGCCATGCTGCTGTCATATGTCTCTTGCTAAGAAAAAATCCATACTTTCACAGCCCTTCTAGTGACACAACTCATTAGTTTTGCAATTCAACGACTCAGTTATCTATGCTGCGTTCCATTTACCTCGGACATTGGATGTATGAGCTGGGAATGACATCACGCCTGTGTTGACCACATCCCAGTACAACAAGCTGGAAAACAAAGATGAACACCTCTATGAAAACACCAGTAAATGGCTAGAAAAAGTCACAGCGGAGTGATCCTCCAGTGCAGTCTTTAGGATCCAGGAAACTGCTGGTTGACACTGAAACATGGTGAGCCGGGCCTGCAGATAAACACGTTCGGCTACTTGGTGGCACAGAGTGCGTACCATGAGTATTGGAGTTGAGAAGCAGTACATTTGCTGAACAAGAGGGGCCCTGGTCTCTCAAGCAGAGAATGATGTCAACAACAGGTTTGAATATAGACTACACAAAGAGCTGACTGTGGCCTTCAGTCAGTGTCTGGATGGGAAAATTACCACTGTGTTCACAGTTAGTCGTCACAAGGACTTCTCACGCTGAAACAGCAAATAAAGAGTTTGTACTCTCTCTGTTCTGATGTCACCATCGACAAGACAAAAACAACGTAACAAGAAAAATGACGCCACAGCATATAAGAAGACTAAAAAAAATGGTGTAAAAGATGTAAAAAGATCAAACAAAAAAGATTTGAAAAGGCCAGTTGCAGTTAGTCTTGCACAGAAACAGTTGGTAGAAATGTACTTTGGGAGACTACTTTTTAATTTTATACAGTACTTGAGTACATTTCAGAACCTGTAACTTTTCACTTTTACTTGAGTAAAGAAGTTTAATCAGTATTTCTACTTTTACCGGAGTCTCTTTTTACACAAGTATATTTACTTGAGAAAAGAATCCGTGGACTTTTGCCACCTCTGCAAACGGTTGATCCAAGCGTGGGGAGTGTGTGTGCTTGTGTTAGTGTGAGTGAGAACATGTGAGCAAAATGATATTTAGTCCCTGTATGGCATGTTAGTTTTATTGTGTGTGTCTGCCTCTGCACTACTTGAAATCCATTGATGTGTCTGCATGTACTGTATGTTGTATGGAGTGTGTGTGGGTGGGTGGGTGGTGGGTGTATGTGGACATCTGTAAAGGGATTTACGAGCCATGTGAGGATATCATTAGTGCGGATGTAAACCTGCATAAGTGCATGGTTGATAGGATTCATTAGTGTTCTATGCTCTGTGTTCTAAATGTGGTGCTGCTGTGTGTGTGTGTGTGTGTGTGTGTGTGTCTGTGTGTGTGTGCGCGTGTCCGGGCATCTGTTATCTATACGTCCCCTGCTCTAAAATGAGTGTGCACGCGTGTTTTTGCATCAGGTGTGTGTTGTATCTGTGAATGCATGTATAATTTTGTATGTGTGTGCCTGTCCAGGTGCTTAGTGTGTGTGTGCATTATCATTATCATTTTTAATTGGGGCTTTGTGTGTGTAGATGTGTATTTACACTGTATAGGTGGTAGTCATTGTTAATAGGGTCCCAGTGGACGATCTAAAGGAATAAACAGCCAACACTGAGCGCTGAGATTAAAACCTGAAGAAGAACTTCCACCATCAGCACGACTGCAGCTCCACTTAGAAAAAGTAGGTCCCGGTTCTCAGTGGCAAAAGAGAAAGCACTGCATGACTTATTGTAAAGAGATTTTACACACAGACACATTCACACCACAATTCAGTAAAATCTAGTAGTCCTGTTTTTTGGTTGTTGTTTTTTTTTAAACTAATTGTTACATGGGTTTGTTAAATACTCAATTTTTGGTCAAATAAAGGCTTCTAACCCAGAGGGAAATTTTGTTTCTCACAATCGTCTTTTCTTTGTCTGATGAGAAATAAATGAAATTCTTATTTTGAGCTCATTGAAGTCTCATCTGCTTCTCCCAAACTCCCCCTTAGGAGAAAAAAGGAGCAAAACAAAAGAAAACCAAGAGATCCTTCGCTGAGGTCATAGGTGTTTCAGAGGTTTCTTCCTGATGACCGTATCGAGCAACAAGACTTTAATTTGACCACTGAGACAAATTTAAGATCTCATATAAGACAACTGAGTTTTCTTTTAGATCTCACTGTTATCTCAAGAGCTGATTATTTTAATATCAGTGCAGTGAGCCAAAAAAAAGAACATTTAAAGATCTTCAATTGGGCTCAAATTAGTCTCAGGCTGAGACGAGACAGAGACTGTTTCTCAGGAGCCAAAGTTAAGAAGTATGGGAAAATGGTCAAAGTCTCATATTGGTCTTAATTTGAGCTAATTTATGTTCAGGAAACACAGGCTAGACAAAGACGAGATCTTATTTTGAATGTATCCTTTTCTCTGGGAAGGTCTGTTATTTCTCTGAAGGAGCAATAAAACATATTTAAATCCATACAACCATTTTAAAATTAATATTTCGTGTCAAATTATTATTTTTGTGTGATCTGGCCCCAACAATAATTTACATTGTGTCTAGTGATGCCAAGTGGCTATTAGTGCAGAAGCAGTGTAAACAAACAGAGTAGATCCTCCATTTTGACCCAAGACTCAGCAGTGAAGAGATCAAAGTTAGTCAGCCAGTGTAAGTTTGTGTTAATTATCACTTATGTAATTCATTTGTGTAAACAATTTTCATACATTTATTCATTTGTATCTCTTTATTTGTGTATCTTTTGACAGTTTCACAAAAAAGGCTTCCACTAAAATACTTGAACCTTGGATTCTGTCTCTGATTTCTGTCCCAAAACCGTGATCCTTGCCTAGATGTAACCAACCAGTGTTGGTGCCTAAACCTACCCAAACTGTGACTGTTACATAAAATATTTCTCAACAAGCACCAAACAAGCACAAAAGGGGAATGACAGTGGTTAATACATTAGTCTTAAAGTTGAGTATCATAAAAAAGGAAAATATGTGTTCATGTACACAAATTGGTGGATAAAATTTTGATTCCATTCTTGCTCTCTTTAGAGGTATCAGAATTCTTTTCCACTGCAACTTCTTTGGCACTTGCACTAGTAACAGATATGAAAAACTCAAATTAGATGCAACAGCGTGCCGTAAGTGAATGTTGCCATGGCAGATCGAGTGCAAAATTGACCCTGCGGCCTGAGGGGGTAGCAAAAGTGAAGCTCATGGGTTGTGTCTGATTTTCTAAGTCAGCCACAATTCCCTGTATGATACACACTTCATAGAGTATTAGTGAGAGGGAACTGAGATCATTTCCGTCACTACTAATAGCTGCAGTGTTGCATAACTCTTATTTACATGGATGTGATCTCAGGAACAGAGGTGAAGCTTTTGGGGGTTTTTTTTGCAAGAGGCAGTGCATATGCATGATACAAAACATTTCCACACTAAAGTTAATATGCTCAAGAAGAAACTATCACAGAGTATGCTCTCATGCCAAACTCTGACACTATATCCAAACTACTGTTTTCATTTTAAGTTTTGCTACATTTCCACTTAATGTCCACACTACCCCAGCATTGTAGGACACCTAAGATGCAGGCATTTGGAAACGCTGCTGGCTGTGTGTCAGTTTTAATACTCCAGGGTTGCATTTTAGTCTGGACGGGCAAAGACGGAGACATTTAGAAGTGATGAGACAGACAACCATGTGCAGCAGACAGGGTATGGTATGACTCCAGGTATGGGGATTTCTAGACCTACACTGGCAAGTCAACAGCACAACCTTGAGGCAACTCCAAAAGAACATGACTGCTGTAGAGAGTGGCTGTGATTTATTTTTTGCAACAATTAATGAAGTGATGCCATCCTTCACTAGAAAGGGCAGCCAAAATTAGAGAACACTCTGTACCGGCTAAATGATGGATGTAGGAAAATGATGAAAGATAGAAACAAGCTGAAATCTGGTCTGATTACAGATAGACAAAAATTCAGCTCAGTGAGAAACAAAGTAATACGGACTGTATGAAAGACCAAATCAAATTTCTTTATAGACATAATGGAAGGTAGAAAAAGGGAATGGGAATAAAGGCAGCTACTCAGTAGACAAAACAAACAGGACAATAATGAAATAGAACTTAAAATTATTAATGTACAAGTGAAAAATTCAACCTGAGCTACCACATTCAATAATTTTATCTTTGGTTCGGTACTGACCATTCCATAGGATCAACAAACATCAGCATCAACAACAAAAACATCTTTAGAGAAATGCTTACTGGGTAAAAGTGCCTGTGTTGGCGGTACTTAAAGAAGGCATTTGATACAGTTGACCACAAGGTTATTTTATCTAATTTCTATCTAAAGACATGTGTTTTGAATCAGCTATCCTATGGATATCTATATCTATATCTATTCAATAGAAAGGAGTGTGTGAGAGAGAGAGAGTTACTGTGATTGCCTGGCGGGGGTGCCACAAGGCTCTATTTTTGGATCAATTATATTTATGCTGAATAAATGTAAGTGTAAAGAAAAAACAACATCCTGACAAATCAACTAAATTTAGTCCCATTCTGTTGTGTACAGTTTGTTGAATGAGGTTAACCCAAGAAATTCTAAATGGCCAGTTATGTAACTTAAATGGATGAGTGACATCAGTTGTTGGGGAGTCACCTGAATCCCTTTTGTGAATGCCCTCCTAAGACAACCAGACTCTTTAACAAACACTTTAAACAGAGGAGTTCCTGATGTTTCTATGGCTTTTCTCCATTGACTTTTTGATTATTTTTAAGACTACCTTTCCATGTCTAGTAAGTGTATTCAACAGTGTATTCTACAGCGTGCATTTGTTTATAAATTTACCTCATAAGAAATGTTTTATATGATTTTTGGAGTGCCTTTTAACATCTAGCCAGGATTTTAACACAAAATCTGTTTCTGTCTCTGAAACTGTCACACCCTTGAAAACATGGCTGTTTGACAGCAAGTTCAGTTGGCCTGTAACTGGCCACAAGTTGTTTGCAATGCTGCAGTATAGACTTTAGAATCATATAGACAAGGATTAACAGATTTTGTGATTCTGCAACACTTCAAAAGCATATTATATTGGACAGGAATGTCTCATATATGGAAGACAAAACAAAGATTTCATGTTTTTTTTCTGGGGATCATTAAGCTAAGCAGTATCATCTTATTGTACAGGTTCCAGAGAAAGGTATGAAGGTTGTGTATTGATTTCTGTTACATCAATAACCTAGCTGATCAATGCAGTGTTTGTTGGCAACTCTTACTGTACTCTGGGGGCTCCTCAGAGTTACTGTACTGTTCTTTGGATTGCTGGGAGCTCTAACATAATCCTCCTGGCTAATGGATAAGGTATTGATAGGACTATTAGAACAAGATTGTAATTTACTTTAAACCCTTGGTGGTCCACATTGTGCTGACTAGTCGACAGCTGCTTGCCTGACTATTGACCTGTCCAAGTGAGTTTTTAAGAAAGCCGATACTGAGTATTAAGGCTATGTCATTGGGAATTGCATCATCAAGCCAGAGATCCAAAAGATTCCAAGTCTTGGAGATCTGTCTACTGCAGCAGAATAAAGTGAGTTGTGAAAAATGAGACAATGGAATCCTGCATACTGACTCATCTCAGCATAGCTGGCCAATCAGTATGCAAAGTGTGCATGCTTCTCAAATAATGGACAACTAACAAGCACTGAATTTGAAATATAGGTGACTTCCACACACTTAGAAATAAAGGGCCTTACTAGAACCATAAAGGGTTCTTCAGTTTGTCCCCACAGGGGCACCCTCTTT
>JAJHUR010116080.1:0-14254 GCA_027495735.1 Lutjanus campechanus | reverse complement strand
GTATCTGACATACCAAAGTGATGGTATAAAGTTGTAATGCAGTGACACTTACTTGAGGAGATGTAGGTGACCCAGAGAGTAAGTGCGTGAGGAACGATAGGGTGGAGGAACCTTAGCGTGAGGGTGCAGCCCTCCGTGTCGGGACACGGTGAGGTCACGTTGGTGTCATACAGGCTGAGCTCAGGACTCCAGGCCTGGAGACTGGGATCACAGGGCTGCTCCACATCAGGTGGGCCTGGAGTTCAATAACATCACAGAAAACACACATGTTTGTATTCATGTACTGCGAGGGCTCCCAATGACTTCATCCATTCCATAACCCTAAAGCTGGGAACACACCATGAATCATAACCCTGATTCAGCCATAACGATGATTAGAAAGTGTGGCGGGCCTGCAGCGTCCCCTCATAATAGCAAAGCAGATCACTGACGGTGGATAGATTGAACCTCGGACCAGTCAGTGTACTTGACTGACATGTTTCTCTTTCATTCAGACATTAACACCCTGTTTACACCTGGTGTTAAAATGCAATCTGCATCTGGACATGTTATCAAGATGAAGAAAAACGCATGTTAATGCAAGGTGCAAATGTGTCGTGATCTGCCTGACCACATATGGAGGTAGTCTGGCTCGCACTGTGTTTGGATCTTAGGAAGGTGTAAACACAATCCGTACAACGTGCTGGCATTTGCAGCCTACACAACAATCACATTGATACAGATAGCTGACATAAAATAGGTTGTTGTTCAAGTTTAGAGAGCAAGTAAGCAAGAAGGCTGAAAGAGACACACCTCCTCTGAGCCATGAAAGCGCCAAAAGATTCATTCAACGGAACTGTGTGAACAATTATCGCAATACACCCTGCATTGCTTTCATTTTTGTGAAATGAATGCTAAACAGTTGGATCTAACTGTGTGTGGGACCATGTGCGCTGATCACATCTGTGCAACCGGTCTGCTGTTAACAAGGTGTAATTTATCTAGCCACGCTGGCACTGTAACACACCAGGACAGATTGACACAATGTTTTCATGCAAAGAAACTGAATTTCATGTATTAAACTTAATGTATTACATTTCCCAAATTTACAAAAGGGGGACAACTTCACAAAGTTTATAAACTTTCATCTAGCTCAACAGCTTATAAAACTCTGATTTCTTTAAGCAAATGGCGTTAATTTGCTGCTAATTACTCATACACGTTTCGCTCTGAAGGACAGAGATCCAATCTCAATGAGGATAACGATGAGACAGCATTAAAAAATACCATGACTTTGCTTCTAAATCTGCTGCATACGTCTGGGAAAAATAACACTGGGCTTCACACCAGAACATTTTCGTATTCTTGTCTTAAATTTCTCCTACTTTTTTCCCCCCAGATAACTGTGTAAATGATCCACCTGTGCATATTTGAGTGCGTGTGCATGAGACTTGTAAATTAACATAATTAACACCCCAGTAACACCAGATAAGGTGTCCCTGACAGGAAGTGCTCATTCAAAGTAGTGAAAGTAATGAAATGTACAAAGCATAAGTTAAAATATTTGTTTTGGATAACAGCAGACTAACTGCACATGACTGCACGTCAGGTCTGGACTGCTTGCAAATTGTGTTTGTGCCAAAGTTCAAAAATATCAGAAAACTGGCTAATGCAGCAAGTTCTCCTAAATCACTTGTACAAACCACACACGAACTAATCTGTGCGTGAGGTTAAGTCAAGTCAAGTTTTATTTATATAGCCCAATATTATACATCACAATTTGCTTCAGGGAGAGCCACTGACGAGGCATCCCCCTCCTAAGATGGACAGATGTCACGTGTACAGAGCTTCTGAGTTCAGAGTTTCTGATACACAGAATTATAATATATATGTTAAGAATGTGGATCCAGGCCTGTTGTCTCATTTAACAACTACTGAGCCTCTCTTTGTCCAGCAGTAGAGGACTCTAGTTGGACTGTACAGGCTAAGACATGAGCCTGAGTACCAGCTACTGGCAAACATACAACAGTACAAATGTTAATGGCTTGGCCTAAAACACTGTCAGTCATTTGCTCCATGTGTGCAAAATGATTAATCAATTATTAATCAATCATTAAATTAATTGCCAACTATTCTGACAATTGATTAATCAGTTTGGGTATTTTTTTGAGAAAATAAGTCAAAATTCTCTGATTTCACCTCCTATTTTTGGGGTTGTAGACAAAAAAAAAAGACATTTGAGGATGCCATCTTTGGCTTTATGAAAAAGTGTTTGATATTTTGCACCATTTTCTGACATTTTATTGACCAAGCAACTTATCGATTGATTGAGAAAATAATGGGCAAATTAATCAATGAGAGAAATAATCATTTGTTGCAGCGCTAGTAAACAGAGCATTGCCAAGCCGGGGTTGTTAAACTGATCAGGTCAGATGCAACAAAGATATAAAGTCTGTATGTGTGTCTAACATTAACATGTGTATCAGATCTGGACAGTGACATTTGTCTGTTAAATTTTTTTTATCACATATTGCCTGGCTGGTATTACTTTCATAGTAAGTCACTATTAGGAACTATTTTTTGTTCTTTCTCTTACTATAAACGATGGGATCCCTCATGAATACACAATTTTCAGTTACAACAATTAGAAATTTCAGAATCAGAATCAGCATTATTGTATGTATGTGTACATATGCAAGGATTTTGACTGTTTTTTCAGTGCTCTCACTGTAATTACACAGTAATAGAATAGGCATAACAGCTAAGAGCAAGGTCAACAAAACTGAACAAACATAAATAGGTGTATTGAAGCAGATTATTTCAGTTTTAGTCTTCGTGAGGATGTTTTTCTCTGAAATGTAATCTTGTGTTGTCCTGCCTTTTTCCTCAACATGTCTCAACATGTCCACTACTATTTAGTAGTGACCAATTTTACACATTTCTCAGTATTACAACGAGCAAACTCCCTCTCATTAGTAACGAGAGAGAGCAGAATTTTCCAGTTGAGAAAGTTACGAGTCATCCCGTCTTACTTAAAGCATGGCCCGCGTTCAAAAACGCAGTAGTAACTCCATTACAGCAGACAAAATGAGTTGCTAATTGTTACAGTGTTGGTGATTAGCGCAATGGAATCACATCATGGTGGTGTTATTATCAGCTGTGTCCCAGGTGAGAGACAAATAAACTTGTGACGTTAATGAGGTGTTACATATTTCACACCCATGATGATCAGCCATGTGGGGGTCGCCAAGCTGTCAGAAAGACAAAGAGCGCCAGGTAAATGGTGCTGAGACTGGCCTATATAGGCGTGTAAATCAACCAGAACTGTAAAATGTAAATGCTGTAGGCTGTTGACATTTCTTAGCTTAAAAGCTTAGATTAAAATATTGGTTTAATGTGTTAATTATTAACTGGAGGAATATCAAATATGAGGCATCTCCAGTGCTGAAAAAGAACTGGAACTACTGCCTGCGTGGAGCAGGTGGAATTTATTGTGGAGTTGGTATGCTTACATAAACAGCTTCTGGGACGTACAGTAAGATCAGAGGCGGGGTTTGGCACAGCAAAGTACAAGCAGTAAAGAAGAGCAGGTAATATATGGTCATGAGTCTGAAAATACACTGCTGGCACAGGATCAGCCGTGTCCACTTGTAAATTCTGGAAAACATAATTTTTTCATGATGTTAAGAGCGAATGTTCGTGAAAATCACACATTCATGGAAATTCACTTGACTGTGCAATTCCAGAAGGCTCTACAGAGGGAAGTTTGCCTGCCCGCAACCTCACTCACATGTTTCAGGTTGTCAGAACTGACAACTTCAGTGGGATGGTGATGTTGCTGTGTGTCTGCGAGACGTGTAAATATGCAACTGTTTTCCAACACGTTCTCGTTCCATTGCCCTCTAGTGGCTGAAATGTTATTTCTGCAGCTTTAAGTTTTGCAATGGATAGTAGTCATTAGAAACCAAAAAGTATTCTGGTACTTTTGCTGTAATACTTTTATGAAAAAGGTTCTTGAACCACACAAGAGAATAATAACATATTCATAATGAACATTCCACTGTTTGAATTTTGGAGCCACCATAGGTGGCACACACTTGAAAGGAGAGGGAGAGAAGAGGTGTTTCCCAACCGCAAGCTTAACACTAGATGCCGCTAAATCCTGCACACTAGTTCTTTAATGCAGGTTTATGAACAAAGTTTTGTATGCAATATAATACTGACCTGTAATTGAGCTGTTAGAACTATTTTCACTAAGTGAAAAGAAGAAATTGAAACCATCACAACCTTTACAAACAGTAAGATTTCTCAGTACAGCACACTAGCAAATATGCACTCATTCTAGGATACAAGGTTATTTATTTATCATTTAACAACAGGGTTGTAAAATTAGATTTTGTTGAAGTTCCCTCTTTGACTGATTGATTGGTAAAAGATAAATAAAAATAAAACATTAATTAATAAGGTGGAGAGTCTGAGTAAAGAAGCTGCTCTTCAGTCTGGTGGCACAGCAGCAGATGCTTCTGTATCTCCTGCAGCAGGGTGGCTGTCGTCCTTTAGTATCTTCTGGCTCTGTGCAGGCACCTTCTCTCCCTGATATCACTGATGTTGAGTCAGTAGTACCAATGATGTTCTGGGCAATTATAATGACCTCCTGTAAAGTTCTTTCTGTCCTGGGCCATACACATCCCATGCCAGTTTGTGATGTTTCCAGTCAGGATGCTTTATTGCTCCTCTGTGAAACTTAACAAGAAGTAGGCACAGGAATTTCTGCCTTCTTAAGTTTCCTTAAGAAATACAGCCATCTCTGAGCCTTCTTTACCAGGGTGGAGATGTGTGATGTCCATGACCAGTTCTCTGTGATTTTGATTCCCAGGAACTTAAAATGGTTCACCTGCTCCACCTCAGTTCCACTGATGTAGACAGGGTTGTGCATCTTAGCCTCCTCTCTCTGAAAACAGTCAGCTCCCTGGTTTGGCTGATGTTGAGCAGTAGATTTTTTTCTGTGCATCACTCTGCAAGACTGGTGATTTCCTCCTTATATCTCACTGTTGTCTCACCAGCTGATGATGGTGGTGTGATCTGCAAACTTCACCACAGAGTTTTCTCCATGTCGGGGGCTGCAGTCATGTGTACAGGGTCCGCATTGTTATCACATTGCTCTGTTATTGTCCTCATGTTCTGATATTTTCTTTATCTTTTTTTGTATTGGTTCTATATTCTTATAATTATTTGTTTATATCAGTTCCTTATATATTTTACATTTAGTTTAAGCATTGCCATAGTGCTTTTCTGCAAACTCCATTCTTTCCATTCTCATATTTTGCTTGCGTTTCTGTATGTTTTAATGCTTTTTTATGTTTGATATTTTCGATTTCCTTTCTTCCTCTATACTACTTGCTGCACCCATAACGCATTCCCCCCAGATGTATTACACATGTCCATATTCATCCGTCAGTTGGCTTAGAAATGTGGCATTAGATTGTCATTCACCCTGTACAGGTATGGACTTTCCTACCTTTCATCCCTTCTCTCTACCCTCTGCAAACTGCAGCACAATAAACAACATCATCCACCCAATTTAAACGTTCTCATTTTGAATTATAAAGCACTTAAATGCGTGATGCAGCACATAAACTAATTTAATCCTTCTCAACAGGAGCACAGGCTCTTGAATCCATTTTCCCTCAGCCTGAGAACTCAAACCAGTCAGGACTGTGGCACAGTCAACATTTTGAGGAGATGTAACAGGACAACTTTGCCAACAATTTTAGCCAACAGTGTTTTGCCATTAAACTTATGTTATGTACTGCCAGCCATGATATCCGCATTGAATTTGTCCAATTTCCCCACTCCCTTTCCCTGCTGACGGCGATATTGCCCATCTCCGCTGGCTAACAAAGTGACCCCGCGGCGCGCATCATCATCTTTAGAAGTGGGAAAGAGTGAAAAGGGAGCCAGGGAAGCCAGCAGACTGGCTGTCTCCTCAGCTGTGTGCATACCACTGTTTAGAGTAAGACTGTAATTGACTCTTTATCATCATTATGATCCCGCAGCGAAAGAGTGGGAGCCGTAATCCCCCCTGTTCCTCCTCGCCGCTTGTTTTCAAAGCATAAATTCCAGCAGAGGATTTCCACATATTTGGGTAGAGTTTCCACGGAAGAGAAGGAAAGTGTTATTGTGTTCTTTCTGTGTATCTCTTCCTTTCTCTTATTCTTCTTTCTTTTTCTTCACTGTCTTGTTTGTTGCTTGTTTCATTCTTGTTTCTCTCTCCTAACCCTGCATGTCATGTCAAAGAAACCCGGCTTCTCCAGAAATTATGATTGAAATAACAAGGACCATGTGCTTACATGAAGCGTAATGTTTCAAACACAGTGCTACAAGATACACTTTTTTTTGGCTTTTTTGTTTATGACAGGGGTTTGATGTTTGAACAGCACCCAAACGTTACCCAGAGTAGAAGCTTTGCCTAATAATCCTTGTTCTCGCTTTGGCTTAAACAAGACAGAGACAGAGAGAGGTCTGTAGCTGAGGGCAATTATCATTTAATGATTTTCTGCTTTTTCCTCTTCCAGGAGCCATTAGCCTTGCACGCACCTGAAATTTACAGGGAAGAGACGTGTATGTGTGTGTGTTTGGAGGGGAGGGGGTTGATCTGCTCTGTAGAAACAAGGAGACAGAGGTAGAACTCAAGGACACAAACTCGAACCTGAAACCGCCACATTCCTCACTGTCAATAATTATTGACAGAGGAGAGTGTATCAGGAGAAGAACTTAGTCATCTGTAGATTTTAGGAGGAAAAGATGAGTAAAAACAACAATTTGCCTCTGACCACTACCAATTTTCATTTCCACTTGACCATTATTTATTTAAATAACTTCCAATAGTAGAAAAATAACCTATTTTGATCAAGCAATTAATCACTAAAAAACACCCTCTGTCATGGTGAAAAACTCTGTGTTTATCATTTAGCTGCGGCTTTACATGCGGCTCCAACTGCCTCTCATATTCACTTCTGTTTATATTCACACTGATTGGAAGAATTAAGAAGAGGAGTATGTATGTTGCAACAAGTAAAAGGCTACTCTTCTGTTCTATTCTATTCTGTTTTTTGTTGGTGAAAATATATAAAAATTAGATACACATAAGTGCAACACACACACAGTGGTTTTTGACTGACCGACCGCCTCCTCGGGTGTCCAGTAGCCTGACGTGTCACAGATTCGAGGTGAGGTAGCCTCGTGGGCGTACTGGTGGAAAACGCCATCTTTCTCGCAGTCTCCGCAGTTGATAGCAGTCGCATGGAGGGAGGAGCTGTGACAGAACCAAACAAAACTTCTGATTAGGAAATATCACATTTTCTCGTTTGCTTTGCAATGACATGTCTTACTGTAAGTGTGTCTCATTTTAAGAAAAGATCTACAATCATGCTGAACCAACTTTGCTTTTTTTTGCTCTATGTGGACAAAGCATTAACGCTGAAGGAGACCAAGAACACAAGAAAAAATAGAAAGCAATAACTTGCATTTATCAGTCAAAAAGTGATCCTCAGTTTGATGAATTGTGGAAGAGTTTAGGCAACAGTCACAAGAATACCTGAGTATGTTATTGCATCATTTCAAAGGTTCAAAATCTGGCTAAGAAATGCAGCCTTCTTTTGCCAAAATGTTGATACACAACCAGCTGCACATGTTGAAAATACTCCACACAGAGCCTACTCCATAGCCTTTGTTAGGCTATGCAGTGCCCTAACTGGCAACTGAAACTGAGCAGATCACGTTGTAGTTGGAGCTAAATATTGAACCACTACTTTTACTGAAATTGCATGGACATGGAAACATGGACGAGGAAGCGGATCAATCATAGCTGATGCGCTGTGCGTCAGTGCAAGGAGGATAATCATGCACTGATTGTTCTTGTTAGCAGTCTGAATATGAATTTTTGATATCTTTCTTAAGTTTATGACAGGTGTATCATTTTGTCCATTGGGAACAACTTTATGGTGACAAATCTTTAACTTTACATGTTGAGAAGGAGCCACTGAATGCACCACTGTCTCTGCAGGCTCAGACCTATTTTGTCTTGTGCTGTTCAGAAAAGCAGTGTAACAACATGTACGTTGTCATTCACTTGTCCACACTTGCAACACGTCGCTGGCGATGTTGTCACTCATGGCCAAGCGCAATCATTTGTCAATAACGCACTGCATGAGCCTAACGCTGCATTCACAAAATCATTCTTCCAGTGTCGGTGTGTTCATGAGCTTTTAAGTCATGATGTGGAAACAACATGGACACTACAAGAAGAAGGGTAAAATTATTGTTGAGGCATCTGGGTGATGACTGGCTGACACAAGCATCCCTCTGAAGATTCTTGTTGCTATTCAAGTATATTTAAAGGGGCTAAATGCGATCTCAATTTCACCGCTAGACATCGCAGCTCTGGTCTGCATCAAACCAAAACAAAACTGGCGCAGGGGCACACACCTCCTTTCCGCTCGCCTTCCCCATGCTCTCCGTCTGCTCCACCCCCTCTACCTGCGTGTTTTCAGCACTTCCCATCCAGTGATGAAACAGCTGACATGTTGCTGTCACAAAGTGAGCAGACACACCTCTGTGACCGCGGCGCTTTTGAATATGGGGGCGGTGGGCGGCATAATGGTTCTGGTGGAGGAGAGGAGGGGGGGTTCACATGCACCAACATGCACGCGCGGCCAGACCGGCTTACCAAAACAGGCTCACAAAGAGGCTCTAGAACAGCACACACAGAGGGGGTTGTCACGTGACTCTCTACTCCAGAGGTCAGTTCACCACTAGTTGTGTGCATAGCAAAAATAAAATTCCTGACAGCTAATTAGGCTGTATTTCGCATTTAGCCCCTTTAAATAGAAGAAGGAGATTTTGTCCAAGACTTGTTGCTGCACCAGTACACTCCCTAAAACCTAAAATATTGATTTACCTGACTTGTGGCTTGGGGCTAATGCTAATAAATAACTTTTCTAATCTAGGTCACTCTTCATAGAACTAATGGTTACCTAATACTGTGTTACAAATGACATGTGAGCAAAAAAATTCATCCAATGCTTGAATTAATAAAAACGTTTCTTTCCATCAACCAAACATTTACTTTCATCTGCCATGTTTCTGTCTATATGACGTTAACAAGTGGCAAGTCAAGTAACCAAATTTATCACAGACTTTCAGAGTTGTTGTTCCGATTTGAGGGGGAGTTTGTGTAAATTTTTCCAGTCAGGCACTCATCTTTCCAGTATTTGGGAGTAATAGTTATGCAATCTTTGTTCAAATTTGGTTTAAGGTTCCCTTCAAGACAACTCTTCTTAAGAGATAAATAATTCGGATAAAGAAACCCATGAAGTCATACCTCTGATAAAGTGGTCCCCTCATAGGTGCCACCCAGTAGATAGAGACAGAGTCTGGACTCTGATCTGTCACTATGGGGGCCAGAGGGATGGGGGCAGGCTGCCTGTCCGTCAGCCACTTCTGGTAGACCAAGTCGAGATAACAGTGCATCCGGGCCACTTGGTTAGGGGTGAAATGGTTGGTGCAGTTGTCATCTGACGACGATGGAAAGAAAAAAAGCCCAGGTGGTTATCATAGATCAGGTTCAAACACTAGCCTCCATCTAAACTAAACACATGGTAATAATTCGGTTCATTGCAGATATCTGATGAGAGAACACCTCGTGAACACAACAGCAAGGATCTTGATGAACTTTTCAGAGTGCATGAAAGTAAAGCAGAGTATATCAGTCGACATTCAGATCAAACAGGTCAAGAGTTGTTTTGAATAGAACTGACTAAAACAACCATATCATTCTGCTCTAAACATACGATGACACACCAGAGATTTAGATAAATGCAATCTAGAACTACAGCTTCAGATGGGAAAATAAGATATTTCTATTATTCTTGTTATTTGTATTATGACAGGCATCGGTAGCAAGGTTTGTCGTAGGCAACTGGACTTGATAGAGTTCAGTCAGTCAGAACTGAAGAAGCTTCTTGGATGAGAGGCGAAATGTCTTCAAGAACTCTATCAAGTCCAGTTGCCTACAACAAACCTTGCTACGAATATCATCACCTGGATGACTGAGAACCTTCACAGACATATTATGACAGGCACATCGAGATGCTGAAATTAGCTCATATTAGCCAACTGAGACCTCACAAAACAATTGTAATCCAAGTTATTTGCATGAAGCACATTGTAAGATAAGTCATGTCTTTGCTGTGTATTACACAAATGTCAAGACGTAGATTAGTTCTCAGTAAGTGCCCCACATCTGTCCCTTTTTAAAATGAACAAATGATATGGATTAAAGACTAATAACAGGCTGTTGTAACCGAGAACCATGTGTTTGCAGTCCTACTGAATGTTGACTTAAGCAAAAAGCACTGTTTCTAATTATGCAGCAGAATGTCTATTCCATGTCCTCTATCACCACTATCCTAATAATGTATAGTCTATACTCGACAATGCCATGTAATTGACTTGTTCTGTGGGCCGTTAATTCTTCTCAACATGTCTGACACTGCGTTGCCTGCTGTTAATTACAAGAAAGTGTAGACTGTTTATTCACTGTACCTGTGTAACTCATGTAATTGCTATAAGGTGTGTCCTGGTATGTGGTCACTCCACAGGTATCGTTGACGGCTCCGGGATCGTGGCAAGCTTTGGATTTGGGTGTTGGTGCGGTGTCGGCACACAGATCTCCTGTCTCCATGGATGGGGTGGTCTCCTGTAAGTGCACAAGACAGAGATTCTAGCAAGTGATCACAGAAGTGGAAAAAAGCTCTCATCAGGTGAGTACGTCTACACTTTACAGATGGAGTGCACTTGTATTTTTATTATGTAGCGATCTCTGCTTTAAAGCTCCAAAGTCAGGCCAAATTTTGCCGAGGCAAATACTGGCATGGCAATTTTTAAAGGGGTGCTTTCAGTTCTGGAGAAAGGTCTGGCTCTAAGAGGCTCCAAGGTTTTGCTATAAGAGAAAAACACCCTGTCCTGTCTGCATTTCTTTAAACCAATCACAAACATCTTGGGTGGAGCTAAGCCCAGGATGTAGCAATGGTGCTGCTGCTGCCAAATGGCGTCAAGGAGGAACTTGTTTTGGTGGAACATTTGCATGTCGGGAAGCGAGCTCTGGCATTAAAATGACATCACTGTAAAAGAAAAGGTAACAGCTGTTAGCTTGTTTATGTTAATACCATCAGTGTCCAAGGAGCTAATTTGCTGTTTTCAGCATGTAGGTTGCAGTTCAGAGGTTGCTGTTGTTTCCTGGGGACTTTGAAAACATAGATAAGGGATGCCGCCATGCCGACTGAAACCAAGCAACCAATGGCAGGCTTATACCCACAGTGTGCATCCAGTGAGTCAGACTTTGGTCATCATAACCCTTATGTACTCTAAGCTGTTAAATTTTAAATAAGCGCCAAAGAAAACAATGTTTATTACAGATTACTAACTAGAAAAACTTGATATAGAGGGTATCTCACATCAATTTACAGGGTCCCTGCTTTCATATGATGTATACAACTTCTGTGTGGCATATACTGTTGACCTGCTATGTCCTCTGTTCCCCCTACTAATAACAAAAATAGGTCCATGGTAAGTAGGGGTGGACTGAAAGAGGTTAATGTATATCATTCAAAGAACTGAAAATATCAGATGATTCATGTAAAGCACTTTGCAAGCATAGACATAATGACAGAAGAAAGACACTTTCCCACATATATACAAAGCACACAAACACAAAAAGTCATAGTAAGTACCATCAAAAGAAGATTCTTACCTGACATGGGTCATCACAGGAGTCCCGCTCGCTCACCCCTTTGAAGACATGGTACAGCCCCAAGATGTGGCCCATCTCATGGATCATGGTGTTGTGGTGGCCCACGGTACCAAAGTAGGATGGGTTCAGCACCATCCCACCTGAGGACAAACAATAGCGGTCACAGGATGGGTCTTTATATCATTACTATCTAGATACTGAAAGGCGAGAAAATGTTTAAGAGTCTTCACAAGGCACAAATCGAAAATCTTTCAAAGACTATAACAGCTTGTAATGACATTCAGCAGGTAAACTGCCCTCTGACAAGACAAGAAATATCAGGAAATCTAATTCAGCTTCTGTTCTGTGTCTAAAAACATGAAAACATTCAGATCTGTTATCCACATGGGGTTGTTTTTAATAAGCACCCAACAAAACAAGTGATCACAAAAAATATGGTATTGTAACCACCAGATTTGTGTTTAATTACAGCCACCACAGGAAGCAAAAAAGAAACAGACCACCATAGTAAAAAGACTAAGAACTGTGACATTTAGAACCAATTAGCAATGAAGTAAAACTTAAGTACTTGAAACGAGAAACATGAAACAGGATATGGTAAGGTGACTATGGGTGGATGTGGGCAATTTTTGCCTGCTGTGATTATAGAGGAATGCTTCGCAGAAACCTCAGGCCACTGAAAAGGCCTTAAAAGAAATACTATGTTCACTGAACATGATTAGGACAGAAAGTCCAAGTCACAAAATCACTGAAAAACAATGGAGAGAGCAAGGATGCATCACCATTATAAACAGTATACATGCATTTAAATGTTATAATATAAAAACTTTTTCTCATTCAATTAACACTTCCTGATACGACCAGATAACCACTAGACTGCATGAGTTGGTGCAGATGGAGCAGAATGTACAAAGTCTAAGTGCTTAAAGGTATCAAAGGTATTATTAAGAGCTGAGTTACAAATTCTGCGTGCAGAACAGTGATCAGTAATGGTAGGTTGTCAGGCTGGATTCAAACTGACAGATAATAATGAGAGACCACAAGGAATGCATTTTTTAACAGGTGGGAAGAATACACTGGAAAACCACCATCTTCATGTTTCCACAAAAACACTACTTTTCTAAAAATTACAATAATGGCTTTGCTCTGAAGTACATGTTTAAGTCTGACTGTGTTAAAAAACTAATGCTGAAAGCTCTTTGTTTGCATCTCCTGTACCTTACAAGGAGGTTATGTTTTGTCCTGTTAGTTTGGATATCTCAGATATGTTGATATTATTATATTAACTGAAGTTGATCTGAATGAAATTCGCTAGAAAAAGGGATTTGTTTTCCCGTGTGGCTCTGGACACAGGATTTTTTAAAAATTGTTTCTTAACAGGGGGAGAGAATTTCCTTCGTGAGGCAGCTGGATTCTGATCCATCTTGCCAGGTTTTAAGTAATCCATTTGTGTCCGCACCAAAAGTGGTGCAGCCAGTCAGCGTCCTAGGAGGGACTACTGGCAACTACGGGCGTGGGTTTACAGCGAGAGGCGTCCATGACAGCAACTTGTTTCTAACAAACAATGGCAGCTCCTGATGAGGTTAGCGATAATCAGAACTGGAGAGTATTTCTTCATCGAAGGAAGAGCAAAGAACGACACTGAAGGCTTTTCTTGATGGGAAAAATGTTTTTGCTCTTCTCCCGACTGGCTTTGGCAGGAGTTTGATCTGATTGGTTAAAGTTTGTGTTAGACCTGATAGACAGGTCTATCTTGAATGACAAAGGAATTCTGTTAGTATTTTATTTTTGTACAAAACAACAAGCCGAATTAGAAAATGAAAGCCCAACTAAGACTACAAATCTAACAAAGTATTTCAAAAGATAGTAATTTTACAATTGGCTATGGTTTTGGTGCTCTCCTTTAAGTGGAGATACAGGTTTTCTGCAGCATGTTGATAATCGCAGAATCAAGAACAGACATGATAGTTATTGGTTCTCTAATTAGAAACAGTGTATTCGTTGGTGAGGACACTGAACAATGAAGACATTAAATACGAAGACACTAAACAACAGGGCCTCCGGAGACGACTTGTCATCCACTAACTTGTTTTTAAGCAGGGACAGATGCTGAGCAACTGAAACAAATGTCAGGGAGACTTTCAGTAGAGAACAGTTTAATTTGAAAGTGTAACATCTACTCTGACAATCTAAGTGATAGCAAAGTTAAGTTCCCTATTCAAATCCATTAATAGCTATTTCAAGCTCATACATTGACATAACATAATATATTACTGATGCATTATTTTAGAACAAAAGCTTGACTTTGTCCCTCTGCTGGACACAATAAAACCAGCAGTGGCGTGAGCAAATACATCTGTATATTTGACTTGAAACGAATATGGTTTGGCAAAGAGTTGTTTCTCCTCTTTTCCATTAAAACTTTTAAATGTAGACATCTGCATACAAATTCAATTTTCAAAA
>JAJHUR010116079.1:0-34736 GCA_027495735.1 Lutjanus campechanus | reverse complement strand
TTTTTTTTTTTTTTTTTTCTTAGGCGGCTGAAACACATTGTGCAGCTGACCCTGTCCACAGCTGTACAGTGCTTACTTTCCTGCACTGGTACTCCTGCTCCTACTCCAAACGGGGGGCATGTCAGCAGCCATCTACTGTAGGTAATACACGGACTATGGATAATCACCTCATACAACCCCACTTCAGGGGCAATATGTAATAATTTTAGCTTAAGAAATTAACCAAAATTATCACGTGGGAGGCTGCAAACTCGGGGGCACCCAGCACAATGCAGAAGCCCACCACTTACACTTATTATTATATTATTACTTACTATTATATTGTTATTTGAGAATAAAATTACATGTTAAATCAAACAAATACAAGCTCTTTCAAGTTTTTTTTGTTACAAATTGCATCTTATTTTCTTCTGCCAAGCAAACAAAACAAAACAAAACAAAAAAAAAAACAAATTACAAGATACTCATGATAATTAAGTACAAATGCATTTAATTGAAATCTCTGAATATGATGTGCAGGCCAGGACATTCTGCATCATGACAATGTTTTATTTAAAATTGTATTTAAAACACACATTTTGTATTGAAGAAATATTGTGCCTCCTGTGATTTGAAAATTGCATTACAACATATTGTGATTTTGATTTACTGTCCAGCCTGATATCCAAAACCTAACAATACCTCACCTCATGTCATGATATTGATATAATATTGATATATTGCCCAGCATTACTACCATGTAGGGCTAGGCAATACATCTGTATTATACTGATATTGTGATATGAGACTAGATATCTCTGGATATCGTTATATATAGCGTAAGTGTTGTTTTTTCCTGATTTTAAAGGCTGCATTACAGTAATGTGATCTGATCTGAGTAATCTGAATTTAACCTACAGCAATTCATTATATTTTTGAAAACTCTGACTGTTTGTGAATTACAGTATGGTATTTCAGGGAAAACATGTGTATCGTGATATATATAGTATAATGTCATATAGTTTAAAAATACTGAGGTATTATTCATTAGCCATATTTCGTAGTTCTACTCTCACGTATGAAAGATGTGGACAAAACACTGATAAGAATCATCGCTCCATATATTTATCTTTCCATCACTAACTAGTGACACACAGCAGGTAGTGCTGAATTACATAACAGATGATTTATTTGACTCTGGTCCTTCAGTGTGTGTAGTTTATGTAGTTGGTGTGCACACAGTGAACCAGCATGGTACAGTTAACAGTTATTAGTACTTTCCAACAGAATGAAAGCTATTCTGGTAGTATTTTACTGCAGAAAGAGAGCAATTCCTACATAAGACCTCTCACATCAAGGGCTGTGCATTATCTTGAGTAACCAGATTATGATTTCTGCAGAGACATTGTTGTTGACTTTTTCAGATGTATTTTTTGGGGGCTCTTTGACCATCAAAAGCAGAGTGCCATCTAGTTGCATTATATTTGAGGGACAGCAAAAATCTCTTTGGCTGATATCTGTTCACACTAAACAATATACTGTAGATCTACAAATAGTGGGGATGAATGATAATAAATTATTGACCTATATGAGCCAATAAATACAAGATACAATATTTGATTTGACTTGAGATTATGTCAAAGCATATAGTTTGGATTCTTGGGCAAAATGCTCTACAAAATCTAAAGTATATTTGTGAAGTCTTTTGATGAACCTAACTAGAAAAAGTAAATGAACATCTGAAGAGTCAGAACTGTTCTTTGTTTTTGTGGTCATAGTGATGTCAGATAGATTTGGTTTAATCAGAGCTATGGAAAATTAAATCATCCATCTTTGCTCACAACATCTCAGCCTTTCTTCCCTGCAGATATGCATAAACTACAGGTTACATCAGCCTTTTTTTTAAAAAAAAAATACAATGATGTGAAATTATTTGTAATCTTATCAGCCATGAGAAGCAGGTAGTTATTGGTTATCAAATGTTATTTATTGTGATAAATGTGTTTGATCACCTGCTTTGAAAAAACTCACAGTAAATACTGTCCAGCATCAACCAAAGTTAGCAGCAGTCTCTCAGATGAAACAGCAATGTAGGAACACTGTAATGTCAAATTGTTGAGAGGTTTTCAATATAAAAGTTGGTGAAATTATTTCAGCGTGTGTAACAGAAGCCTTTGAACATTTTCATAACATTTAAAGAACACAGCAAAGTTTCATCTTGAACTGCGACCCTTCCCTACCCTCCAGCGTTGCCAGATTTGGCCGTTTTCCACCCATTTGGGCTCTTTTGGGTTGCGTTTTGCAGGTTAAAATGGGCTGGGGGACAGGATTTGGGCTGGTTTAGCATGAGTTGGTTTGGTTTTTAAATCCATTTCAAATTACAGCATATTAAAAATATATTCATAACCTGTACATCCAGTCACTCAGTACAACTTTGATATGAAATAAATCTTATTTATTCTGCTGAGAGGAGACCTGTGGCTATCAAATCTGTGTATTCATTATAACAGAAACATCTTGCAACACTTCCATATCACTTGTTTGGCTTTTTGTCAAGGCTTGTTGCAGTTGACCAAATTAGATAAAACCTATTACATTATGCTAGTTGCACTGTCCTTTTATTTTTCTAGCCCACATGTAATAGTTAAATTGTTTTGTTATTATGTAATACTGGAAATTTGTTATGAACCACAATAATATTGATATTGTTTATGAATTAATTTGTATTGTTTATTATCACAATTATTTGGGCGTTTTTTTTTGTTTTGTTTTTTGTTTGGGGTTTGTTTTTGTAAATTTGGGCGGATTTCTTGAGCTGGATAACAACAAACTAATTTGGCAACACTACCACTTTCTTTCTTCTGCTAAATCTTGTGTGTGTAATAGCCACTGCCTTATTGTCATCCTTGTGTATCTCTTTTATTGTGGAAAATCTATGATAAAATGTAAATGTTAGGGTTAGTTATAAGTTTTTACTTGTCTAGAGTGGCCCCGGGAGTCCGGCTGCCTGAAGAAGGAGTCGGGCAGCTTCCTCATCCTCATGGGCAGAGAGGCCGGCTGTCGGGCCGAGTTGCTGGGGTTCATCACGGCGCTGAAGAGGGCCTCCAGCTCCGTCTGCGAGTCCCCGCGGACGTGCACGATCTGCTGCCCGGCCGGAGGCGCGCCGCCGCGGTGCGCGTCCATGTCGCCAAAAAAGTTTGATGTCGCAACAAATCTGTCGAAAAGTTCAACCACAAACACAAACGAAGAAGAAAATAAACGATAAGATGCGTGTGAGCGCTGCTGCAGTTATGATCGGATTTGTTTACACTTTTTGCCCCCCTCCCCCCCACACCCCATATGAACTTTTGTGTCCTTGTGTGTCAGTTTGAAGCTGGAAGTCAATCAGCTGTGGAAAGAAAAGCGCCCCTCGAGTAAAACAGTCGAAAAGGGGCGATTTAAAGCTCGGATCGGTGGCTAAAATCAATCAGAACAGCGTACAACACGTTACATGCCTCCCACATACCTTCAAGCAGCCAGACCGTTTCCCCCCTCACTCTCTGTCTCTGTGTGTACTCCTGCAGAGGAAAAAAAAAAAAAAGAAACTGGAGAAATCACAGCCGGGAAAACACTCTCACCCACATTGATTCCAACTTAAAGACTCCTCAAGTGCGAAAAAACCAAAACATGTGAAACCAGTTGGAGAAAAGTGATTTCAGCGAGACAGACCTCCAAACTTTTTTCTCATCCACTGCTGCTCAGTCCAGATTCATGTGATAGTGCTGAGGGGCGGGGTTCAGCCAGCAGGCTTTAAAGCTGCCGCAGTTACAGCAGGGGGAAATATTTCACTCTAAAACATCAACACAACATTTTGAAAAACACAAGTTATTTACTTATTTTTTATTTACATGCTCCAAATGCATCAAAGAACTCACTTCCAGCGCTGAAAATGAGGCTGAAATGAGTGATAATCAACTTGTTTCACTGTTAAATTCTCCTCTGTGCAAGTTTCCAGTTTGTGTGGTTTGCTCCAGCTGAAGGAAAGAGGCAGACAGCCAAGTGTAGACAGAGGTGACAACCAGAGATGATCTGCTTCACAGGAGAAATGAGGCTGGAGTTTTTTGGGGTTTTTTTCAGACTTGGGGCCTGGTCTGGCTTTCTGGGATGGGGGGGTGGGGAGGGGGGAGATTGGGAAGTTGCACAGAGAAAACATCCGCCCCTGATGAGGCCAACCCAGCCGGAGCCTGTTTGTCCATACAGGCTCAGCCACAGTGTCGTGCCCTCTAGTGGAAGACATGCGCACAGCTGCAGCAAGCTGGAGCTCAGCTGGTCAACAGATTGAAGTCAAGAAAAACGTCTGGCTGGACCGACTGGTGTTATTATCTACTGTGAGTACATCCAATAAAGCAGTAAATTATTTCATTATTAATCCACCAGAGTTAATATAAGCTGCAGTGGACAGGCAGCGTCTGACCAGTGGTTATAAAATTAAATACATGGACATTTAATCAAATGATTAAAAACAAAATATTTTTTACAAATGAATATATTTTACTCAAAAAGGAATTACAGATAACTACATGATTTATTAATCCAAATAATTGGTGGAATATTTCAACCTTTCAGGGAAATAGATATCCAAATTCACAATTAAAATTAAAATAAGATACCTTTTTTTATTGATCCCACAATGGAGAAATATAGGATCAAAAGTACAGGTAGAAAAAGAGTGAGTGATAAATAGAAATTCAAATAAATATGAAAATAGAATAAACTATGAAAAATTATCTAAAATAGAATACAAATTATATACAAAAACTATATAGTCTACATTATACACATTTTACTCACACAGATGACACCCCCCTCTTTTGAAACCTCAGCTAACTTTCTCCCTTCCTGTTTCCTGTAATTACACTTGCTTCGTCTATGTTGAAAAGAAAACCAAACTGTAGGCTCTTAAAAGATGTTGCTGCTGTAAAAGTGACATATACTGTATATAGTCACACCTTAAGTTAGCTTGTGTATAGGGGCACTGGTTGTTGTCTGGGAACTGCACTCTTAATGGTAAAGTGGACTGGCACCACTGGTTCTCATCCATCTCCTAACTCTCTCACGTGCTGGCGCCAAAGGCCACGCCCCGGTACACCGCTTCAGCTGGCAGGCTAAACCATGTGAATGGGTGGTGTCTACACTGTACCACTGGGAGGATGAGCTGCACCACACAGCCAACGGTATATGAGACTCAACAGCCTAGTGTAAAGGGAGCAAACCCCATAAATCAGGAGGGAAGCCCTGAAGGTGGACTGGTGCCTTGCAAACACTGTTCTGTCAGCTCCTGCTGCCAGGCTGGTGCCAAATATCCTGCTTTGCATCCCTTTGGGTCCTATCAGGAAGGCCAAGAGGGGGATTCTGGTGACTGGGCAACCGAATTTCTCTAAATTTCTTGCCCGGGCTATAGCTTTGACAGTGGGAGGAATAATAGTGTTCCACTGATCAGCTACCATCTGCCTTAAACCGGGCAGTCTCCAGCCTATAAAAGTGCCGACTAGGGTTGGGCGATGTCTACTAAATTGGCATATGACAAAGTCCACAGGGAAATATCGCAACGGATGATGATATTGCTGCACATTTCCAGAACATAATTGTGTTCAATAAGAAAATAATAAATGGGACGTGGAGACGCAGTGCAATCAACAGCAGCAACCGCTTCTTTTTATTGTCTTTCCTGCATGTTGAAAACCGAACAAATCTATGGTAAGTGTGTGGGGACCCACCACCTCAAATACAGAGAGCTTTTAAATCACAGTGTTACAAGAACTCAGTGGTCCATGACTGTCAAACATCACGACAGACAATGGTAGAGGACTCAGTGGTCCAATCCTAATGCCAACCCACCACCGTCTGCCTGCATCAATGGATGCTTGGGGCAAAGCAAGTGACAAGTGGACATCAACACTACACCAATGAAATACAAAAGGAAAACAAAGACGCCAGCTCTTTGCAATTCAAGCCTCAATGTCAGGACCATGCACACAGGGTTCTCAGACAGCCTTGACTACATCAATGACTCCTGCAAAGACTGCCATCATTGACCGTGAACTTAACTGACTCAAGGTCAACATCGCTGTTCTCCAGAAGACATGACTTGCTGATTGCAGCTTCCTGAGGGAATAAAACTACACCTTCTTCTGGCATGGCCAGAGCACTGACGAGACCCAAGAGTATGGGTTTTGCAGTGAAGAACACCCTGTTTGCTCACTCTGAATTTGATGCGTGCAACATGTTCCAAAAAAGTTGGGCATATTAACCTTTGATTTACATCACATTTTCTTTTAACAACACTCACTAAGTGTTTGGAAACTGAGGACACTAATTGTTTAAGTTCTGAAAGTGAAATCTTTCCCATTCTTGCTTGATATATGACGACAACAGTCCAGGGTCTCTGTTGTTTTTTTTTCTTCCATAATCCACCACACATTTTCAGTGGGAGTCAGTTGAGCACCAGCGGGTACTTGACTGCACATTCACATGCAGAATGTGTCTTGGTGTTGTCTTGCTGAATTATGCAGGGATCTCTGAAAAGGACATCTCAATGGCAGCATATGTTGCTCCAAAACCTGTATGCATCTTTCAGCCTTGATGGGGCCTTCACAGATGAGACAGTAAGCCATCATGCCATGGACACTAACACACTCCACACATCACATCATCACAGATGCTGCCATTTGAAGTTAGTGCTGTTAACAATCCGGATGGTCTTTTTCCTCTTAAGCCTAGGGGACATGACGTCCATGATTTCCGGAAACAATTTGAAATCTGGACTCGTCAGACCACAGCACACTTTTCCACTCTGTCAGTCCATCTCAGATGAGCTTGGGACCCAGAGAAGTCAACAGTGTTTATGGATGTTGTTGATAAGACCCGAGACTACGGCATGGATTTTGCTGTGAAGAACACCCTGCTCGCTCCACTGAACCACCGACAGAAGGCTCTTGAGTGCATCCTTGCCATGCATATATCCACCAGCAGCAGACCAGCGAAATTGTTGAGTGTCTATGCCCCAACAGAGGGCATGGGCAGGGACTGCTAAAGCTGAGTTGCCACCATCGGCTCTGCATCACCAACACCTTTTTCCAGACCAAGCCTCTGTACAGGGTCTCTTGAAGACACCCCCAGATCCAAACATTGGCACCAGCTCCACTTCATCATCAGATGAAAGGCACACAACAGCATTCATTTCAAGCACACCACTCTCTTGTCCTCAGCAAGATCAAGCTACAGTCTAAGCAGATTCACTTTGCTAAGTAGAAGTCTTGTCCACGCGTCAGTGCCACCCGCTCCACCAACCCAGCTGTCAGAAAGCTCCTCTCCTCCCTTGATCAAGAACTCTCTGCTCCCAACCAGCAAAGTGCTGTGGACAACTTTAACTTCCTACAGGACACCCTTTACAACCAAACTCTCCAAGCTTATGGCAAGAAAGGAAGCAGGAACACAGACTGGTTCGAGGCCTTTAAGATTTGATTAGATGTTGAGTTCATGTATGATGACAGTATTTTCACAGCTGGAAAGCATAACTTTTACTGTCCTGTGATGTTGTTTCTCTTTTCTGATTTAAAGACAAAATGATGTTAAATTTCCACCCAGTGAAACTTTTTTTTTCAATAGAGGCCATGATAATGAATTGACTGTAAGATTTAAAGTTAAATTTAAGACCAGAGTGGTGTTGTGACCTCATGAAGTGTTGTTATGTGTGAGCACTGTGCATGGTAGTGTATCGCTGCAACATGTTCCAAAAAAGTTGGGACACCACTGTTTACCACTATGTCACATCATTTTTTCTTTTAACAACACTCAGTAAGCATTTGGGAACTGAGGACACTAATTGTTGAAGTTTTGAAAGGTTAGGTCTTTCCTATTCTTGCTTGATATACAACTTTAGGTGCTCAACAGTCCGGGGTCTCTGTTGTTGTATCTTCGCTCCAAAATTCACCACACATTTTCAGTGGGAGACAGGTCTGGACAGCAGGCATACCAGCTCAGAGCCTGCACTCTTTTATGTACTGCACATTCATGTGCAGAATATATCTTGGCAGAATATGTCTTGTTTAAATAAGCAGGGATGTCTCTGAAAATGACTGCTTCTCCTGAGGACTCACAGCCTCGGTACATGGGGCAAACGCTCTTACTAACTGAGCTACCCGGCCAACTTAATGAACCTATTTGACTGTGAGTTAAATGGTCATTTCAACCAGTTACCAAAACATTTTTGTGTTTGTGTTTGGTTTGAAAAAATAGATATATATTTAAAAAATGAAAGAGGAAATTCAACATTGTCTCAATTCAACAAAGTTGATCCTGAAACTGTGTGATGATCAAAACTGTGAAGTTCTTCCACTGCCTCTGATGTTTTCGGCACATACAGTACTTGTACTCCACTACAGACTACATCCTATCTGCATTTATGACAGAGTTGCATAAGTTGAGGGTGAAGAAAAGGGCAGCAGAGATTTCCAGCAGCCCTGCCCACTCTGAAAACATCAGTCTCACAGATGTTAAACCTACAGAATGTGAGACAGCGCTGCTCCGAACGTTGACATTTTATCACCACACATTTGTTGCTGCCTTGAACTCTGCACCTGTAACTTTAATACAGTACATATTCTATTATTACCATAGTAATTTTAAAAAAATTAATAAAGCATAATCTAATCAGGAAGTACGAGTCCACACTCAACCATAAGGCCCACAATTGTGTGCCATTTTATAGACCACAGTGATCATTTTTCAGACTCTTGTTTTTTGTGTGTGATCAATACAGCATACAGCAGTGTTTCCCAAAGATTTTTCTGGGGACCCATGTTTTAAAAATGACAAACCATTGCAACCCAATTCACAATAGGCTTTTTCAATATATCTTGGGAGTTAATTTGTGCATAAATTAACATTCTTGACCATTTTTGATGCCATTTCACCATATATTATCTTGACATGTGTTATTGAAAGCACATTCACATGATTAACACTTCATAAATTAGAAATAAATCTATTTAGGAGTTACCAGCCCATCTCATTCTTTTTATTTCCAGGAAAACAATATAGGACATTTTAGCCTACTTCATAAATGCAACAAAATAAGTGTATTTAGGTAGAATTAAAAGACGCTTGTGTTTTCCCTCTCATTAGCAAAACAATATGCATATTTTAAATGCTTTGTAAAAGGTGTGCTGCATCTATAAATATTAAATTTGCAAAATTTCTTCCATAGTCTTTTATTTATTTGGCGACCCAAATAAAATCACAGTCTTTGAGAATGACTTGACCATTTTTTAGCAGTAATCTAGATTCTGGCTGCAATTTATTGATCTTTTCAGAGAAAAATGACAATGTTGTCAAATGTTAGAGTCTAAACTCTAATTTCATTCAAGAAATTAGTTTTACTCTGTATAACAAAATCTACTGGACAATTGCACTACACTCACTTTGTGAGACAAATAGTATGTTTGTGTGGGACAACGTGAGGCAAGTTATCAGTGCAAAATGATTCAGTAGCAATAGACAATAGATAAGTAGTTTTATGGTCTTTGTTGTAGCAGCGTTTCCTGTTCTTTGTGGTCGATTCCATCATATTTCACTTAAACCTGCAGAGCTTGTCTTGACTTGATTTTTTTTGTTGGGTCTAGGGTAGCAAAGATGGTGACAGGTTAAGCTGCATAGGCGTCCTCACAGCCAGTGGATAGCAGGATTTTTGAAAAGTACAGCCATCAAAATGGGACATTGGGACATTGTCTCAATATGTGGGATGAGGGACAAGGAATAAAAACGCTGTGCAGTCCCACATAAAGTGGGACATCTGGTCACCCTGCACTCTCCACAACCATAGCTATATAAATGTATGTGGAGTGCTAATTATTTGTGGTTTATTGATAGGGACAGATGCAGAATCCATAGACAAACTGAAAACAGTTATTTGATGCAAGTATCATAGTGTTTGTAGCAACAGCAAGTTGCAGCAATTTCCCTATATGGACTTTTATGAAAATAGGAGATTGCAACAGTAAGGTAAAAAGAGTACAAGAGTACAAGAAGTACATGTTGGTTGCTGGATTAACCAGATCCCCTCTTACTGTAAAAAATGATGAAGTTTGCAGCAGATTTCAATTGATCAGGTCGCGAGTACTAATACTTTGCCCATTTAACGGAAAAAGTTGTCTGAGCAAAAGATGTTTTACTGAATGGGACTTTGCCACCTGAAACTGCTCTGGTGGATCAGCTCTGTAGTTTCTTAACACATTTACAGAGAGGCTGAGGAGCAAGTCCATTTAAACATTTGAACACAAGCTTAATAATAAATATCAGTGAAATTTGCAAAACTTAAAACCATGTATTTACTTAAAATGTGGCAGTTGTGGTACCTTATTTGCTTTTGTCTAAAATTCTCAAGGCCTGATTGTAAAGACACTCTATGAATTTAATTACAGGCTGGCATGAGGCCAAGCAGTCAAATCAAAGTACAGATGTGAGAAGTGTTATATATCGACTGTCTCATTAAACATCATCGATGTGACAACATATACCATTCATACCAAAATTCAGAAACCAAAATCAGTTTTTTTCTGTGTGTTAAGAACTCAGATGCACGATGGAAACAGGAAACATGTCAACATACGTTTAACTGTAATGTAGTACAAACCAACTCACAGTAGATGGCGCTGTCATACCTTATTCTGTTTTTAATCACTTTCACATGCAAATTTTCTTCTGTTTTTTTTCTGAACAAAATAATATACATATACACATACAGTATATACATTTTAAATCAGTGCCCTGCTGCAAAATTACTGCAAAATCAGAGGGAATAACCCAGACCAGTAACAGACCAGCTATAATGAAGAATTATTCTAATTGATTCAGACAAATCATTTCACATCATTTCACAATCATTTCAAGTATTTATTTAGAAGCTCAGGACTGAACTGTGGAGAGTAGTTGTGAAATTGAAATTCTGACTATTAACAACTGGACTGTAAATATCTGAAATGGGAATTTTCTCCCAGTACAAAAATCTACTTTTTATTCTGGATACCAAAAATGCTATTGAGAATAAAAAATGTCATCGGATGGATATCTGAAATGTACTTTTTAACAAGAAACAATTGAATAATGGATATCTGCAATACATATCCAATCTAGCAATTAAAAATCGAAGTATTTTCAGATATCTTAAAATGAGTTTTGACAAGTACAATCAAAGTTTTAGATAAAAAGTAGTAGTTTTCATTTGCTTGTTGTCTCCTTTGTCTTTCTCATCTTTCCTGTCTACCTTCACCTGTCTTGTCCAATAAAAGCAAAATCCCCCAAAATAATCTAAAAAACTCTTTAAACAGGATCCCTAATCATAAATTATTTTTCATAATCTGAGCAGACGGGTAGAGCAACTCTTTGTGCAGGAAGTTAAAGGAACTTGGGATCTTAGTATCACTTTACAACTTAACTATACAATACATCAGGTGTGTGCTTTTGGCTCATGGCTCAACATGAAGTTTCAGATTTGGCTCTTGAAGGGAAAAAGTTTGTCCACCCCTGATTTAGATATTCCAAACAGCCAATGTTCCCTCACAAACAGCAGTGAACACAAGTTAAACCTGCCTCTTTGAAGTCCTTGAGCAGCTCTAATCCTCCATCAGTCCAGAACAGGGTAAATATGACTATTGTAAGATAAAACTGTTTTAAACGTGAGAACGCTATGGTCAAATAAATGTGGCAGGTTTAAGGGTAGAAAACACTGGGTTGGGGTTGTGGAAATGTCATTTACTTTCACGTGGATCTGGGCTTCTCTTATTGGGTATACTTCCATGTTTTGAGTTTGTATTGGACTAACCTAGTTTTTAAATATAACGTTTGCAATTTTAAACTGACGTTGGGGGGTTGTTTAAAAGAGGGTTTAATTCTTGCCTCACAAATAATTTATGAAATTGTTTGTGAAAAATGACCCAGGTGTATTGTGTGTTAAAACCTATATGTCTGTCGTTTGTGTGGTTTGATTGAGATTTGGCCCTTTTGTCCTGTGAACTTGAGGACAAACTGGCACCTGGAGTTGATTGTGACAGTGTCTGAGATTTTGCTTCAAGAGATGCATTATTAATTCAATTTAAGTGTTTTAGGTTTTACTCTGTGTGAAAAAACTGAACCAAACAACTGAAACCTGGCCAGAGATGCCAACCTCGGGGGAGTTTGGGTGGATTTAGGGCGGGGGTTCTATCGACCTATATGGCAGTGCCTTCGGTGGGGGCTGCTGACCTCCCCAGGGGCAGTGGGGCAGGTGTTGACCCAGGCACCACCTCATGCGGCACGTCTAAATAGTTTTGGTGTGAGTTGCAGACTTATGGAGATATCAGCTGTAGAGATAATATATTGGATCTAAATGTCACTTTACTACATTTGTACATTTGAAGTATTGTGTTTTTTCTCCCTCTTGTCATGCTTGCTCACACTGATTTTGGTCACCTCAGTCAATAAATAATGAGCTCACAAATAGAGCTTAAAATTCAGTTAAATTAGTCAAGAAAATACAGCTTGAAACGGCCAAATGAAAACACTTTAAAAATGTATTTAAGTATTTAGTTCAATGACTTTATGACAGAAAAAGTGTCCTTATTTTACAGTCTATAATTCTTCTACAGTTATTAATTTATAGTACACATGTTCTCATTACTTTGCCTGCATGGCAGATATAATGTGTCATTCACATGCATATACTTCTTTACAAGAGTATGTAACATAGGACAGATGTGGGGGGCCCCCCGACGCTGCAGCACCAGGCTTTTCACATTCCTCTCACTGACCACGGCTGTAAACACACACAGGTTCAGAACAACAGCAAATCTTTTCTTTGGCTCTCACAGCAAAGTTTTTCAGGGAAGCGACAGGCCAGCCGGCTCCAGCTGGACCCCGACTGGAATGTGCTGTTGCCCTTTATCACTTTTCACTTTCCTCACTGCTTCACTGCCCAGTTAACAGGAGTAATTGGTCTGACCCTGTGGGAGGCTGTTTTCAGATGTATGAGCCAGTGGTCAGGGGAGTAACAGAAGTGGGGGGAAATATGAGCAGAAGAAGCAGAGACACCCTGCCGTCACTGCACCCTACCTTCAGTTTCAGCTCCTATGCAAAGACACCAGCAGAGACAAAGTGTTCCTATATTAAAACAAGCTGCCCATTTCCTTCTCCACATCTGTTTCTCATGCTGGTGGCAGGATATAACCTGTAAAATAACAATGCTGGGTAATAGACACTCTGAGGGGGAAGGTGATCACTCCTCACCGCAAAACTGGACTCAGCACATTCAACTACTTGTAAGGAACATGTGCAGACTTTTATCACCAACCAATTTACAAATTTAACCTCCTCTTACAGGGGATGCTGTCATGGGAATTTACAAGAAAAAGTGGGAGTAACGGATGGAGAAGGAGGCATTCTGAAAGTGTTTGAGGAGCAGCTGCAGACTTAGTAGATGAGAAGAGAAGAAAGATGGACACGTGTTGGGGAAAGAGCAGACGCTGTGGAAAAATAAAGCATAAATGGAGGAGTGGCTGCTGCTGGTGACGGAGTGGACAGAGTTCAGCCCACCTCGCTCCTGGAGGAAATTATCACAGTCAGACGACACTGACATGATGTGGACACCAACTGTCTTGCTGCTGCTGCTCCTGCCTCATCTGCTTCCCTCCACAGTATGTATGATACATGCATGTCATGAATGTTTTCAACTTTTACGACTCTGCTGTCCTGTCACTCAGACATCTATCAGGAATTATTGTAAAGGGTTGTAAGATAGAAGATTTTGAGTTGGATAATTGTCAGTGAGCTACTTAATGTGAAAAACAGAAAACAAACAACTGCATCATTCTTTTTTTTCCCCCAGATGATTACACTGTGAATTGCTTCCAGAGATGCTGATGCAATCAAGGAGATCTAAAGGTTTAGTTAGGCATCATAAATGGATCATTAATCAAGCGTTTTTCTTTTCTTTTATTGATTCTATCAACATTACATGTCCAGTGTTTTAGAGGGATTTATTGGCAAAAAATAAATATAATATTCATAAGAGGGCTGTTATGATACAATTACTAATTACCTGTTAAAAAATGTCATCAGAAATGTAATTAAAGTATCACAATACTAAAGTAATGTAACTTGATTACTTTCTGTTACTTTTGGATTACCTCAATATAAAATATGGTGGAATTGTTTATAGAATAAAGAATTATTTCTGTGCTTTAATTAGGAAAAGGTTGATTTCCTTTGAAAATGAGGCTGAAATATTCCTCTACTTTTGTAAGAATATCAGACTTTAAGAATTTGATTTCAGACAAAAATCACTAGGTGAGAGAAAGAGATTTTGTTTCCACTGAACGCCATTACAACAACAAATCAAACTTTGCATGGGGGGTCCTGCATCATCACGTTGGGGTTTTACAGTATTTTGCAATAATAACCTGCTCACTGTACACGATCCTGCTTATTGCATGGCTATTTTAAAAAAAATCAATACTTTGACACAAAATATTGATTTTTAAATTATTTTATTGCCCCTCCAGAGTGTATGATCAGAACTGCGTCCATAGTAACAGTCTGTTCTTCAACGGTCTCCTATACAGTAATAACAGACCTTACAATGTCCTAATTGTCCACTCAGTATTTGTGTGTTGTATTAAACAACAAAACATAACAAAATATATGACAAAATGTATAACAACAGATGCCAGATAAATGTAGTATAAAAATGTAAATGTAAATGTACAGTGTTTCCCTCTGAAATGTAGTTGTGTATAAAGTAAAGTAACATCAAATGGAAGTAATGGAAGTAGTCTTAACACTGTACTTAAGTACAGTACTTGAATTGAGCTTTGTTTCATGCCACTGCTGGTTACAAATGTTTGGGGGATTTAAAGACAGGATATTGCAGTTACTCTGTGTCTGTGTTTGTAGCCAGCGGACCCAAAAACTTAACTGTTCCCCAGATGAGATTGAAATTTTTATATCTACCCGTGTGAGAGGTCAGAATCAGATACAGAAGCTGGTCAGGACTTTGTGTCTTGCTGTAGTTACACATACCATAATGATATAATGTCAGATTTACACTTGTGGAGTAAACTCTCACTGCAGTTCTCTTTTTGTGTCAGGACACAGGAACCAGCACAAATCTTAACCAATCAGAAATAGTCAACGAGGACTTCTCTGATGCTTCTGTCAAAGGCCACAAACCTCTCGGAGGGGTCAAAAGTCGGGAGACATGCTCCATCCCGTGTGACATCACCGTCAAGCTGCTACGGGATGAGAAACATTCAATCTGTGGTAACATTTCTTTCTCTTTGGTGTCATTGTTATCTCTATCATCTCCATCTGTTGTTTAGAGCATGTGTTTGTGTGTGTGTTGGTGTGCAGGCCAGTTACAGCAGTCTCTGTTGGCGTTTGGACGCAGCACCCGGAAGCTGATCAGGGATGTGATGGATGAGCAGCAGAGAGCCCTGGATATCCTCAGCAGTCAGGTAAAAGGTGGAGCTCTTCTCTTTCTGTCTTAGCAACAGAGTTTCTTAGCATCTGCAGCTGTACGCTCAATAGTGTCACGTTTCCAGGTGACGGAGCTGATGAACAAAGTGCAGACACTCAGCTCCGAGGTTCAGAGAAGCAATACTGAGATGTACTCCATCAAGCCTGTACAATCCCACGGTAACTCACACACAACGTATATGATACAACATTCATGCATATGGGTGATAGTTTCCACCAATGATGTCATTACAGTTACCTCTGATTGGCTGTGAGGTTTTAAAGACAAAATGCACGCCTGCATTATGAGGTCTGTGGAGTCTGAAAGACTTGGGTGTTAACCAGGCAGAAAGGGATCCAGTTTTTGGGGCTTGACTCTAGATGGTGGTTGATAAGCCCCTAGTTTTGAGGCGCAGAAGGATTATCTTTATAATAGGCAGCTAAACAGTGAACTGCTGTGAACAGAATCAGCGACAAAATATATTATAACCACCTAAACAAAAGGCCCACTTAAAAAAAATCAGTTTAGATCAGTTTAAATGTACGCTATATTTAGAGTATTTTCACTGCTTTACGTTGCCTTCAGAGAGCCTTTCCTGGTGGGACACTGCCGTTATATTAGCCAAATATCGCCAAAGCAACCAGGCAAAATCAATAATTTTACCCCACAGAACACAGAAGATGCTGGGCTTCCACTTCCTCGATCTGTTAGTTAGTGTTGTGACTTTGGTGAATCTGAAGAAACCCTTTAAAACACTTGAGTCACAAAGAACAAACAAAGTAATAGATTTAGGCAGCAGTAGATAAGAAACTCGTGTGTTCTCCAAAGTAAAATTGCTTTTTTCACCAAAGAAACTAACAATTAAGAGTTTCACTTCAACATAGATGTGGTCCCACAATGCAAGTCAATTACATTGTTTTGTTTGATACAATCCACTGTACTCAGAACTCTGGAAAAAAACAACAACAACATGGAAGAGTGGAAGTGAACAGTCATTCATGTTGGAATTCCAAGTCGGAAGCTTGGGCAAGCGCCGTCTACTCCATCAACATAAACAAACCTGACATCACAGCAACCTCCCTCTCCTCCTCCCTGCGAAACATGTGATATCCTCCATCTGTGATATACATCGAGTGGATTAATTAGAATATGTTGATGACGTTGTCGACCTTGAGACAGATCGTCATTTTCAGGTTGTAGTGGTGTTTGACACTGAGACAGCAGAGTGGACATGCCCCCAGCGTTTCAGACCAGAGAAAACTTAGTTCATAATTTTGAGACCTGATTTTTATATACACTATATTGACAAAAGTATTAGGTCACCCCTCCAAATCATTGAATTCAGGTGTTCCAATCACTTCCATGGCCACAGGTGTATAAAATCCAGCACATAGGCATGCAGACTGCTTCTACAAACATTTGTAAAAAAATGGGTCACTCTCAGGAGCTCACAGAATTCAAGTGTGGTACCATGATAGGTTGCCACCTGTGCAATAAGTCCATAAGTCCAAATTTACTTGCTACTAAATATTCCACGGTCAACTGTTAGTGGTATTATAACAAAGTGGAAGCGACTGGGAACAACAGCAACTCAGCCACAAAGTGGTTGGCCACATAAAATCACAGAACGGGGTCAGCGCATGCTGAGGCGCACAGTGTGCAGAAGTCGCCGACTTTCTGCAGAGTCAATGGCTACAGATCTCCAAACTTCGTGTGGGCTTCAAATTAGCTCAAGAACAGTGCGTAGAGTACTTCATGGATTGGGTTTCCAAGGCCGAGCAGCTGCATCCAAGTCTTACATCACCAAGTGCAACGCAAAGCGTCGGCTGCAGTGGTGTAAAGCACGCCGCCACTGGACTCTGGAGCAGTGGAGACGTGTTCCCTGGTGTGATGAATCACGCTTCTCTGTCTGGCAAACCGATGGATGAGTATGGATTTGGCGGTTGCCAGGAGAACAGTACTTGCTTGACTGCATTGTGCCAAGTGTAAAGTTTGATGGAGGGGGGATTATGGTGTGGGCTTGTTTTTCAGGGGGTTGGGCTTGGCCCCTTAGTTTCAGTGAAAGGAACTCTTAATGCTTCAGCATACCAAGACATTTTGGACAATTTCATGCTCCCAACTCTGTGGGAACAGTTTGGGGATGGCCTCTTCCTGTTCCAACATGACTGCGCACCAGTGCACAAAGCAAAGTCCATAAAGACATGGATGAGCGAGTTTGGTGTGGAGGAACTTGCCTGCACAGAGTCCTGACCTCAACCCGATAGAACACCTTTGGGATGAATTAGAGTGGAGACTGCGAGCCAGGCCTTCTTGTCCTATATCAGTACCTGACCTCACAAATGTGCCTCTGGAAGAATGGTCAAAAATTCCCATAAACACACTCCTAAACCTTGTGGAAAGCCTTCCCAAAAGAGTTGAAGCTGTCATAGCTGCAAATGGTGGGCCAACTCCATTTTAAACCCTACGGATTAAGAATGGGATGTCATTAAAGTTCATGTGTGTGTAAAGGCAGATGTTCTGATACTTTTGGCAATATAGTGTACTTTTAATCATTCAGATTTGGCTGGGTGGTTAATAACACATGCTGCTGTGGTGTGACAAACTCAGAACACACATATATTTTTGCATTAGAGTATCTTTAAACAAGTCTCAAATTTTATGGAAGCGCAATTCTAAATTGCTGGAGTACCCCTTTAAATTCACTGAGAACATAAGTTTTTTTTTTAACATAATCAAGTTACTGTTTTTTTTTTTTAAATCTGGTCTTTTTTCAAGAGTTAGCTGTTCCCGGTTCTGCCAGTGAAATACTGTTGTTAAACTAACTTTCCCCCACTGACAAAAGAACGTTTGCTTTGATTAGGACGAGACTGCAGCGACATCAAGGACAATCTTGTGTCAGTCGTCCCCAAGATTCCCAGTGGTATTTACATCATCCACCCAGAAAACACTGACTCTTCATTTGAGGTACATTAATAAATCAGTCCCTCATAGTCTGTAAGTCAATCGTTGGTCACCAACACAACGTGTGCTGCAGGTTTTCTGTGAGATGGACTACATGGGAGGCGGCTGGACGGTGATGCAGCGGAGGACTGACGGACTAACTGACTTCAAACGATCGTGGGCTGATTATGTTGATGGCTTTGGACACCTTGCAGGTTGTATGAAGTTAGTTTGTGACAGAGGCACGTTGATGACTGAAAGTAGTTTTACGCTCATTTGTGATTGTTGAACAGCTCATAAATCAGAAGGCTGCTGATGTAGGATGATCCAGACAGTTCACTAGGTTCAGGTCAGGGCTCTGTGCAAGCCAGTCAAGTTCTTCAAGTTCAAGTTCTTTTCAAGAAAAAATATTTTCTTTACCCAGCTGGCTTGTGCCCCAAACTTCTGCCAAAAATGTGTCTAAAATTTCACTGTAGGCTGTGAAAATTTCCATTCCCACTTATAAGGCTACCATTTATATATAAATACAGGGTGTCCACAAAGTCTCTTTGCAATTTAAAAAGATTTATTACAAAAGCAACTGATGAGATATGTTAATCAGAACCTAATTATTAACTATTTATTAATAATTTAAAAGGGTAGTCTTATTATAGAGGAGTACTGTGTTGAGTTTACTTTAGAGCTGCAATGATTAATCGATTATTAATCAACTATTGAATTAAGCAGCAACTTTTAATAATTAATAATTGATTAATCATTTTGAGTTATTTTTTAAAATATAAAATGTCCAAATTCTCTGATTTCAGCTTCTCAAATGTGAATATTTTCTGGTCTCTTTGGTCATACATACATAAACATACATACAACATAAACTGAACATGTTTGGGTTGTGGACAAAACAAGACATTAGTGGACATCATCTTGGCTCTTGGTAAACACTGATTGACATTTTTCTGGAAGCAACAACTAATCGATTAAGTGAGAAAATAATTAACAGATTAATCTGTAATGAAAATAATCATTGGCTGCAGCCCTAGTTTGCTGCGTGTTAAGTCCAACTTCTTTGAAAGTTTTATAATGCAAATCACATGTTAACATTTCTTATATAATGTGAAAGGACCAGTGTGTGTAAGGTTTAGTGGCGTCTATTGGTGAGGTTGCAGATTACAGTTAAGTGAGTACTGCTCGTCTCACTCTCCCCTTCCAAGTGTGTTGGAGAAATTAAGGTGGCCACGAAACTCACAAATAATGCAAAAGGCCATATCTAGACTCAGTGCTTGGTGTTACGTTAGAAACATGGCGGTGCAACATGGTGGCCGCTGTGGGAGAGGACCCTCTGTAGATATAACTCAGCTCATTCCTAACATGATTCCTATTTTCAGGTGATTATACACTAATGAAAAAATAAATTTGCCAATAAATCCCCCTAAATCTTGCACACTGGACCTTTACATGTTTGTTTATAGTGTAAGATACTGTTTAGAATATTGAGAATGTTTGTTTGATGTGAACATTGTAGGATACACTAAACAACTGTCTCATTCTGAACAAGCCCTACAAATGTTGGGGATTAATTATAGAAAAAGTCATAACCATCTCTCTTTATACATATGTGTGTGTGCGTGTGTGTGTGTGTGTGTGTGTGTGTGTGTGTGTGTGTGTGTGTAGGAGAGCACTGGTTGGGTCTGAAGAAGGTGTTTTATATAGTTAACCAGAAAGATACTCGGTTCCAGCTTCACGTGGCTCTGGTCTCCCATGATGATGTCACCTCGTATGCATCATACGATGATTTCCGCCTGGATGGTGAAACCCAATTCTTCAGTATACACCTGGGCAGATATGCAGGTGGTGCAGGTGAGACTTAAAGGGAAAATTCTGCACTTTTTAGGTGGATATCCAGACAGTGTTGATGGAAAATGTAGTCATTTGAAGCAATTAATTCTGCAGTGTGTGCCCTATTGACCAAGAAAGCTGACTTGTCTATGTGTTTTTGTGCAGGTGATGCATTTCGCGGCTACGAGCAGGAGCAGAACCAGGACACGGCTCCATTCAGCGCCTCAGACGTGGACAACGACGGCTGTAATCCTTTCTGTTCCATCAACAACTGCACGGTGGAAAGCTGCAGCGCTCAGCACAACCACACGGGATGGTGGTTCAACCAGTGCGGCCTGGCAAACCTCAACGGCTCTCCTGAAGATGCAGAGCAGAACCATGGGCAGAGGATGCACATCCTGTGGGACACCTGGAGACAGAACGGGATCCCTCACAACATCAAATCTGTCACGATGAAGATCAGGAGGATTGCAACCAATAACTGACAGGGTGGAGGTGGAAGAGGAGGAGGAGAAACAGTTTGAGAAAAGAAAAGAGCACATACTGAAAAAGCTGCACTGCATCTTTGTACAAGCTGAAGTTTCAATAAATCAGGATGAAAGGATGTCTCACTTTGTTGTTTCAGCTCTAATCAACTGATCTGAAAATATTTCTTTAAGTTGACTTTGCTTTGACTCTTTAGGACAAATACACCTGAAATTATAAGGCAATCTACTATAACAACATCAAAATCATTAGAAAAATGGCAAAAAAGGTAAACTTCTCTCTAACACAGAAAATGTTTGGAGAGGAGAGTTTCCTGGACTCAGATTAAGTTTGTGGTGCTTTGGACAGAGATACATGTGTACTCAAAAATTACAAAAAACAAACAAACTCTGAGGCACTCTCTTTTCCAAAAAAATGAAATGCCTTTATTGTCATGGCATGGTCATGTTGGACCTTCATACAAACGTTGATGCATTCATTTTTTTTTTGTTTTTTTGCTTGTGTGTGTGTGCCCAAACACATTGGAGTTTGGTTTAAGGTTCAACATGACCCTGCCTTGCCAATAAAGGTGTTTTAATTGTTTTGAAAGAGTGTGCCTTGGAGTTTTTTTTAAGTAACTCTCTACACACTTTGGAACATTATTGCAATATAGTATTGCAAGACCCTTGTAATGGTTTGTCATTATTTTTGTATGTAATTTTATTATTATTATTGTTATCATGAGTATCTGTTTATTTTCAAACTCTTATAATAAGTAACACATTTTTATTTAGAATGCATATGTGAAAAATTTCTTTCATTCGTTTCTCTATCCCTTTGACAAATGGAAAGAATTGGGTCATTTCTTTTACGGCGCCCTTTAAGGTGCCCTTTATAAAATTATTTTAAGTTGTGACTAATTGCTATTGATGGTTAATAAATACTAATGCTTTATTGATCAGGCATAGACCATTATTAAGGGCAATGTTTGGCTTACCAAGTTGTATTACAAGCCACATTTTACCATTGAATTATTTATTTACCCTTAATAATACTAGCATATAAAACCTTAATAAATTGTGGCTTATCAAACCAGAGTCTTAGTGATGGTGTCACTAAAGGTTTTATATGAAAAATATGTTCACAGGATTTGGCTACCTGCTATAATATAAAATTTTATGCTATTAAATCAGCGAAGACCTCAGAATGTGTATGCCCATTAAAATTAGAGGGGCTGCTTTCATCCAAAAGGGGGTCAAGACATGACGCAGTACTCAGAACTGCTGCTCTCCTCTATAGGTGTTTGTGTAATTGTGTTTATCCCGACAATGAGGATATATCTGGCCGGCAACTAGCATCAATCATCAATAAGAGTTTTCACTCAATTCATCTACTAAAACCCACCCAGTCTCTTTCGCTGAGACGAGGCTGCGGCTCCTTGTTACCCAGCTGAAAACTCTGGGGAACTGATTATTTTGATGCTGCCACATCTCAGTGCTAAAGGCGGTGGTATCCTCTGAGGTCTCATCTGAACCAGGGTGAGAAGGCCATCGTTTTTATCAAAGCAGGAGAAAGCCCAGCTGATAGTTTCAGGAGCAGCTGGTAAATGTAATCAGTTTGTATTTCTGGAAACAATCACAGTAGATATGCTCTGGCAAAATACTGTGCTGCTGTCAGAATGATCCGAACAGGTGGTCGAGCCTGTGTGCACAAGAAGGATGAACAAACTCCTGTTGCTACACTTAATTTATTTTTGTTGTACAAATCATAGAGGGAAAATGTGACAAGCAGCATCTCAAGTCAAATCAATCTGTACAGAGTCTTAGTTACAATGTGACTGACAGCAGCAGATGAAACTGATGCTTCTGGTCAACTCAACCACTAACTCATTCCAGTAGAGGGTGCTGTGAATCTGTGCTGTGTGTGTGTGTGTGTGTGTGTGTGTGTGTGTGTGTGTGTGTGTTTGTCTGCAGCAGCTCCCTGATCTCAAGTCACTCCTAAGTTGCACAAAGAGAGACTTGAAAATGGCTTGGACTCATCCTTGAGACTTTATCAAGCCCTGGCCTCCACAAATGAATCACATTCATATGAAGAGGAAGAAGTTAAGTTTTTAGTTTTAACTCAGTTTCAATCAAAGGTGCAGTTACTATGTGTTGCCTTTGGGTGGCAGTGTGGTATTCCTTTTAAGACTAATTAATACGTCAAGACAAGTCAAATTTTATATGTATAGCCCAATGTCACAAATCACAATTTGCCACAGGGGGCTTTACAATCTGTGCGGTGTGCGACACTCCCTGTAGACCCTCGAGAAAAAATATGAATGATATGCCAAAATATGTCTGCTGTTATGGCTATTTTAATGTCACAGCATTATGCAACGTGGGTCATTCCCTTGAGCAAAGTCTGGAGAGTAGCAGACATAAACAAAAAGTGCATAAGGGGCTCAAACAATCAACCAGGGAGCCGTCAAACACTGGCCAGATTCACAGGGGGACTGTCCTGGGCCCTCGTGGATGTTGCCAACCTCTCTCTCTCTGTGTGTGTGTATCACAGCGGACTACAGACACTGGGACTGGTCCATAATCTCTACAAAGGGGAGAAGGTGTTATCAATTAACACACCTGCACACCTCAGATGTTGTAGAGGTGTAGGGTTCAACACGAGAGATGATGAATCCTTTGGATTTGAATGGCCTTTTCTCTAACATCACCCTCTGGATAAACATTACAATAGTTCCACCAGTAGTAAGGCTCTAAGAACTGCTAAATCAACACCAGTTGACCCTGCAGCCTATAGGGGGCACTAGTGAGACTGTGCAGATGTCAGGCTTTCCACTCTTGTGCTGCACATACAGTTTACAGCGATAATGATGGCAAATTTAACTTTGAAATTCATAGTGATTTTTAAAACACTAGATCACATGGAAGTAAACAAAAGCAGCTTCTCATTTCTGGCTGATGACCATGGATTTTCTTGGCTAAAATGATGACTCATGCTAGCATATTTCACAAGCGTAGCTAGCAAAAGTAAGCTAATGCTAATGCTTAAAACACCTTGAGTCAGCTGAGAAGTTCGTCCCCAGCTGGCTTTTTAATGTTTCTATCTGACACGTTTTAAAACGAGAACCCTGTAAAAGAGTCTTAAATATGTAATGTTACTTATCGGCTATATCTGTGGTATTATGTTAATGCTAAAAGGCCGAGGCTGAAGCTACATCCAAGCAAACGCTGGTCAGACAACACATGGATATGAAATGGATACGAAATTGTCAAGTCATACCAACTGCAGACCCCTGAACTGATTCAAATTGAAATCGTATCGTGACAGACTTTGTGGTATCAGCAAATATTGCATCAATGTCCAAAGAATCTATATTGTATTGTGATGATTTTATCCCAGATGTCCACACTCCATACCAACTGGTCTGTGCTGGATTTGACCTGACCACCCTCCAGTTCCAAAGTCAAGTCCCCACCCACTGAGCTGCTGCAGTCGTGTGTGTGTGTGTGTTTGTATGTATGTGTGTGTGGTTTAGTGTCAGTGATTGTGGTGATAACACTGATGTGAGCTCTGGCTCTTTGTGTGGTCCAGTATGTGTATATTGTCAGCGTTAATGAATCCACACACACACACACACACGCACACGCACACACACACACACACACACACACACACACACACACACACACACACACACACACAGAGAGAGAAAAGGTCTATCCAGGTGCTTGCCCACTGCTTGCGACCCCTAATAAGACTGTGTATGTTTGAGTTGACAGTGTTTAGAACCAGATGTTGGGTCTGTTCTGTTCTGAGGAGGGAGTCTTAACAAAAACTCATGCTGGTGACATTTGTCAGAGTTTAGCCCTTTTCACCCTGCCATCCTCCCTGTAAAATGAGGCGCTGTTACATCATGAAATGTCCAAAGTGACTAATGTTCTGCAATCAGGGCCTTAAAAGGCAACTTTCACTGCAACAATCGGACATCAGAGACTCTGCTTTATCAGATTTTTAAATGTTGACATGTCGGTGTGATGTAATGGGAAGTTTTATGAGAAATTCAGCCGAAAAACAAGATCAGTGATAGCTAACTGAGGACAATGACGAAAAACACACTGTACCATCACAGATAAGGCTAAAAATACTGTATTCAAGTGTGTGTGTGTGATTGTGTGTGGGCTTCTTTAACTATATGCTTTAATCTACGTGGAGTCCAAAAACTGGGATCCTATTATATTTGTTGGGGACCAGCTTTGTGGAGACCCAAACGGTTCTCATCCCAGCTCGTCACAAAGCGATGCTTTGAAGCAATGTTTTTGAAGTCCAGTCTCCTGGATGAAAATCTTGTTTGTTTGAGCGCATCGTCCACCTCACCTCCTCCATGTGTGGACTTTCTTCCACATTACTCCACATCAAGAGCCCTGAGCGTCTTATACAGCTGCAGATGGATTTACATTGAAGTCACTTGAAAGCCTGGTGCATCTGTTTCAGCCGCTAATGGGTAACGTGTGCGTCGCAGGGGGCCGGTGACAAATCATCAGTATCTGACTGTTAGGATTCATTAAGCAGGCACAAGAAGAAGGACCCAAAAAATGCAGAGAGGGTTGGACTGATATGGTTCGAAAGTGTTTGAAAAGAGTCAATAAACAAAGAGCTTGAGCTTGAACAAAAGCTGGAAACTGGTTCACAAGTCCACAGGCAAACGGAACAAAATACAGTCCAACAACAAGGCATGAAGCCAAACAAACACTGAGGAAAACACAAAAGTAGCTTTGATGTGACACGAAGATGAACTGGCAACAAAACAGAGAAGGGCACAACACTAAATAGGGAGGGTGAGAATAACAAGAAACAGGTGAAGGCAATCAGTAGAACTTCAACTTCAACATAAAACAGGAAATGATCAACAAAACCATAAACCATGACACTGACATGCTGGGAACAAAAACAGGCTGAGTTTAAAGGGCTGTGGGAGGCCTGAGACTTAGTTTTAGGCTTAGTCACTTAGCCTGCATGGTTACATGGCATGGTTACAGTTAGGTAACTGTGAAATGAAGATGGTTAAATTTAAAACCACGTTTTAAAAAAATGGCTGACTGGCCATTTGCTTAAATCAGAAGCATGGAACAGTCAATTTTAGGTCGTTGTTCCTCATAGGCTTATTGCACCTTATCTGCATTGATTATTGTTCTTATTGTATATTGTGAGATGTATTTTGTGATGTAATTTATATTGGGATGAGGTCTCAGGTATGTTTTTAAATGAATGAGTTTGAGACCATTAACAGAACTGTATTTAGGATTGTTAATGATTGGATTGATAATGATTTTTATCATATTATGATTGTGCTTTTCTTTGAAATTAAATGATGTATGTTTAGAAGCTGCCAGCAGCTCTCCAGCTGCTTTTTTCATGTCACTCCTTCAGCAGCCTCTACACCCCATTCTATTACCCACAGTGGAAATAAGCCTTTGGGGTTTTATTGTGCTTTTTATCCTTTTCTGTTAATTTTCTGTTATTTTGCTCAAATTTAAAATTAGACAAGGCAAGGCTAAATGTTGTCGCCACATTGTGTTTTCTAGCTAAAAAGTGTCAGCTACAGGTCATCTGCTCACATCAGTTTGGCAGAACATGTGTGCTTGTTATTTTGTTAATTTCTTTAATAGTCATCAGAATACAGGAAATAAAGTTTCTGAACTCAAGGAGGAGGAGCCCCCACCCTCCACTGTGGTTACAAAATCTATTTTTGAGGACTCAAGGTTGACAAGTATGGCGATGACAAAGCATCGCTATGTGACGAGTTGGGATGAGAATGAGTTGGAATGTATTATGGCACTGATGGGTCCCCACAAATATATTAGTCTGTGTGTGTGTGTGCTCACGGCAATGCAGGAGAGAAACACTGGATGCTGCGAGTCTCCTTTGACCTAAAATACTTGTTTGCATGCTTAAAATCACAGACATAAATAAACACACACACTTGTATGTTTGTGTGTGTGTGTGTGTGTGTGTGTGTGTGTGTGTGTGAGTTTTTTTTCCCACACTGGACAGGGATCAGTAGAGAGTGGGAGCACACAGGAAGCAAAGTCTGCTGGGAATTTAAACCAAGAGGAATCTCATCTGCTGTTCATCAGCCATCAATTACTCCTGCACACATGTATTCACACACACATACACACACACTGACAAAACCGAACATGTACTCTAAACACTGTGGTTTAAAATAGCTTTTTACAGCCTGAGTATTAAAACTGCTGGCAAAGAACAACATTTTGAGAATATTCTGCTTCTACTTAATTTCTGCCAAAATTCTAAGAACTAATGCAGAAAGCAACTTCAGAGGAAGAGTCTGCAGATTTCAGCTGAAACCACCAAGACAAAAATGGCCATATATCCCCAGTATGACCCTCAGTGTGTTCAGTCATAACACTGAGCTGCCCTCCACATCTGTAAAGTTCAATGAGTCTTGTAAATAAAAGTATAGTGGGGCCCAGAAGGATGCATTCTTTCTCAAGGACGCAGAGAACCAGAGGGGGAGGGAGGGAGACACAGAGAGGGAGGCAGAGAGGGAGAGAGTCATGTCACAGGATTACTCCTTCATATGAACCTGGAGCAGAGCTTGTATTGTAGATCACCTCCGGGATGAACCACAGGCTGCCAGCGGGTCATCCTAACAGCCAACCTGCGGCTTACGCCGACAGCCCCAGGGCTCGGAGCCGTGATAACCTGCTCATGTACGATGACTTTGGTGAGGAGAACTGCTGCTCTGGACGATGCCTCAGGTAAGTCTTTCATTTACATCCCCTACTCAGCCAGATGTGCATGTAGTGGCCAGGTGTGACTTTGGGTTTTTGTTAAAATAATTGTCTAATTATGGATAAAATGTAGTATTCTTACAGGATTTGTTTAACATGTTTGATAATCATTTAATTTATGTATGGATCTTTTTGGGTATTTATCTGTTAAATTTATATTTGAATATAACACAAGAGAACAACTATATAATCAAACCAAAGACTTTATATGAAAAGTTATTCTCTCCGTTTGCTCAGCACAATTATCAAACACAATATACTCTAATGGAGACAGGATATTTTACATTTTATAAACTCTACAGTCCAAAATGATATCAGGGCACTGAAACAGTAAACTGTCATTGGTATTTTTTAATAATAATAAATAACTGTAAATAATGATTAAAAAAACCCACTAACAGACCAAAATATATATCGGTATTTAAAAAGAACAACCAACTACCCCAAATTAAGAAAAATAATTGAATATACACTGAATGCTGCTTATAAAGCTAACAAATAAAAACAATCTGCATTATATTGTTATATTTTTTATATAGTCACGTCTATGGTCACATGTAGTCACAACCATTGTATCAGTTGGGCTCTCATAAAAGTACACAAGTAAAATGTACTTTGTTTTTCTACCTAATCAATACATGTAAGAGCACTTTAATGTTGTAGTTTGATGATGTGGAGCCAGTTTTAGATGCTTTGTATTCTACTAGGTAGATTAGAGGTACCGGGCTGGATCACATGTTATTTTTATGTAAAAAGTCACTAGTAACTGTCACAAACCAGCTCAAAGAATGTGACAAGAAGGGGAGTCCACACAAGGGTTTAACGTAAAAACAAGAATAATTTATTTACCTAAAGCTAACACAAATCATAAGACAAACCAAAAAAACAACACAAGGTGGATGCCAGCTGGTGGAAGGAAGAGAAAGAGTGAACAAAGTGCTCAGCTTTTAAGCTCAGAGGCCCAGGTGAGCTCAATCAGCTGACGACCCTCCCATGATGTCTCCAGCCCCCAAGATGGTGGGAGGGGTGTAACACTATCAATGTAAAAAATATGCAGTAGAGTAGAAGTACAATAATTCCCTCAGAAATGTAGTGGACTAGAAGTATCAAGTAGCATAAAATGTAAACACCCAATTACAAGTAAGTCAAAACCGTATTTAACTACAGTACTGGAGTAAATGTATTTAGTTACTTTCCACCCCTGCTTACTACATTGTGTTTGGGTGGTAATGAGTGGCACAAACAGGTAGGTGGTTAAAGTGTTGTGATTTTTACAATTAAAGAAAACATATTTTTACTTATCTTACCATGATAGGTGAGATCTATGCTGCAGAAAACAACAGAGCCGTGGTGAGGTGGGATTCAGTCTCAAAATGTCCTTAAAATATCATCATAAAATATTTGCTATGATATTGCTATGATTTATTTGCAGAATATGGCAGGGATGGAATATAATATTCATAAATACGTTTGAATTAGTCTATAATAACATAGAAGAAAGAACTGTGTTTTTGTTACTATAGAATGAGCCATTTATATCTATAGAGGGGGCAGGTCCTCCTCCACAGAGTCTGCCATGTTGCACCGCCATGTAGGCCAGAACAGACAAACCAGACACTGGCTCTAGATACAGCTTTTTGCGTTTTGCATGAGTTTGGCAGGCACTGTAGATTGTCCTATGCCGACATATGAAAAAGCTGTTTTCATATAGTCGTTTTATGCATGATTATACTTCAAGATAAGCCAATCAGAGGCAGAGTAGGGCAGGTGGATGGATTATCTTGGTAAAGAAGAAGTGCTCACTAACAGGGATTTTGACAACTTTGTGGGGAAAAAAACTGGGAGAAATAAACCTATTTGTGCACAGAAGAAGTCTTAGTTTTTTACTTTAGCAACAACAACAATGCTGTGTGTATATTTTTGTTGAATATACATTGGCTCATAGGCTTATCTCTATTCTTATCTATTTTTAGATTTCTAAACATGGTTAATTATAGTAATGTTTAAACTCAACACTGAGAAATAAGTACTGCTACTACTACAGATATAAAAAGCCTCATTTGATTATGACAAATGATGTGTTTAACTGTAGCAGCACTCTGTAGATTTATGCTTCCTTCTGCACATTGATACGGTTTGCAGGAGTAGTTTGGTAGAAAGGAAATAGTTCCTACATGAAACTGCTCACAACATGGTCTGTGGATTATTGACTACCCAGGTCATGACCTCTGGAAAGACACATTGTTGCTGAGTTTTTCAAATGTATTTTTGGCATTTCATGCACCACAAGATGAGTGCTATCTTGTTCCATAATATTAGAGGAAAGGCAGATATCTCTATGGCCGATATCTCCAAAACTTGGCAACTCAGCAAAAATTTCTAAATGGATAAATAGCACATTTTCAGGCTTGTGGAGAAATACGTATTTTTGATTTGGGGGTGGACTGTCCCTTTAAGAGGGATGAAAGCTATATTTGTTTTTATTGATTAAATCACTTCAACAACATCCTAAGCCAATAAGAGGCCAATATCTTTGATGTCAAATGTGCAACTGAGACCAAAATAACAGAAGAGTGGCTTCTAAAAGGGGCGTCATGTGCATGTGTATACATAGGTGTAACGACACAGAGGACATGTCCCCACCACTGTTTGAAATGGTTGATTTATAATTTTTGTCTCTTCTTCAGTTTAGAATCAGCTTTTCAACAGTCCTTAAAATATTCCACATCTTTCATGCATTATTGGTCTTATTCAACTCATTGATGCAGTTTAGCTTTTCAACATTCAGCATTCACACTGTAATTTCTTGACAAATTGTCATCTCAAGTTTGTTAAAAATGTTCTGAAAAACAAGACAGTTTAAATGATCATTGAAAGATAAGGTTGGGTTTATTTTGTCAGTCTGCAAAACACTGCTGGAGTTTCACAGAAATACAGTGTTGCACAGTCTCCCAAGTAATCTAAGTAAAACAACAGGTAAAAAAAAAAAAAACATAAAGTGCCTCTGTACTGCTCGTCTGGTGTAATCCAAGTCTCAACATGCCGTTCACCTGTGCGCACACACGTCACACCATACACGCAGTTCAGACGGTGTGCACATGAACGTGACTCCAAGCTAAGCATCTACAGTGAAGATTCAGGCTGAAAATAGGGTGTAAAAGACATCTGACATGAGACTTGGATTACACTAGATGAGCAGTATCTAGGCTTTTTTTAAATTTTATTTTTACCATTCACTTAAATTGTTTGGGAGATTATGCAACACTGTTTTTAATGATATTCCTTCAGCTGTTTCTATTTTGTCATATTTTACACAACTTTTCCCCCAACCTACTGTAATGATCTGCTTTAATTTAACCCTTAAATGACCCCCCATTTATATTTCCAAAAATTCTTGTGTCAAATGTTGAGGACTGTTTAAATAATATTTTCTTATCTGAGCCCTTATGTCCAAACCACATTTCAACACAAAGTGACATCCTTACGTGCACAAGTTAGCAAGAAGACATTATATACTGTGTGTTTATGTCTCCTGTCTCTCTGGCAGCCACAGCAGCTCTGAGAGGCAGCTCTTGGCTCGTGTCACAGCTGTTAAACGACGCCAGGCTCTTCGTGGTCCTGCCTATATGTTCTCAGCTCCTTCACCCAGCCTGTCCGAGGTTGAGCAGCGGTTCCTGGAGGCAGCTGAGTATGGCAACATACCAGAGGTGCGGCGCATGCTGCTACACATCCCTAATTTGAATGTTAACGCTGTGGACTACATGGGCCAGAATGCATTGCAGCTGGCTGTGGCCAATGAACATCTGGAGGTGACAGAGCTGCTGCTGGGGAGGACGGATTTGTCCAGAGTGGGTGACGCCCTCCTGTTAGCCATCAGTAAGATGTGTGCATTTGTAAATGTGTGTATACAAGGGCCAACAATACTTTGAAAGTAGAGATGATAATGATTAATCAATTAATTGATCCTTAATTTTTACCGATGATCGATTGAGGAGAGTGCTGATAATTTGCAACCCTAATTTAAAGGGTTAATCACACGTCAGAAAGCTGATAATGCAGGGGTCTCCAGGGGTCAAATGTTCAAAATTATAGGAGTGAAGATAAATCCACTCTTTAATCTCAAATGTATAAAAAACAAACTCTAAGCTCTCCTCTTGCCTGTGAATGAGTCCGCGACTCCTCCATGTGTGACTGCTGCAGACAGGTTGAGAAGCAGGAGTGAAGATAAATCCACTCTTTAATCTCAAATGTATAAAAAACAAACTCTAAGCTCTCCTCTTGCCTGTGAATGAGTCCGCGACTCCTCCATGTGTGACTGCTGCAGACAGGTTGAGAAGCAGGAGTGAAGATAAATCCACTCTTTAATCTCAAATGTATAAAAAACAAACTCTAAGCTCTCCTCTTGCCTGTGAATGAGTCCGCGACTCCTCCATGTGTGACTGCTGCAGACAGGTTGAGAAGCAGGAGTGAAGATAAATCCACTCTTTAATCTCAAATGTATAAAAAACAAACTCTAAGCTCTCCTCTTGCCTGTGAATGAGTCCGCGACTCCTCCATGTGTGACTGCTGCAGACAGGTTGAGAAGCAGGAGTGAAGATAAATCCACTCTTTAATCTCAAATGTATAAAAAACAAACTCTAAGCTCTCCTCTTGCCTGTGAATGAGTCCGCGACTCCTCCATGTGTGACTGCTGCAGACAGGTTGAGAAGCAGGAGTGAAGATAAATCCACTCTTTAATCTCAAATGTATAAAAAACAAACTCTAAGCTCTCCTCTTGCCTGTGAATGAGTCCGCGACTCCTCCATGTGTGACTGCTGCAGACAGGTTGAGAAGCAGGAGTGAAGATAAATCCACTTTTCAATCCCAAAAGTTTGAGACATGAACTCTTGCCAGTAAAGAAGTTGGCATCTGGTATGTCCCCGGCTCTCTCCCCCAAAAGCTCCTTGGCTCTAAGCAGCTGTCTGTCGGCTCCGTGCCTCAGCTCTGCCCTGGTCCTCTCAAACATCTGTAGTTTCATAACAATAAAATATTACTTTCCCTCACTGAGGCTACTGGTAACTTCAGTCTGCAGACATGCTGGATTCCATCATATCGCTCACTTGTTGGCAATGCATGTTCACAAATTTGAGGGGCGGAGCTTCTGAAGGAGCACTGAAGGGAGGGGTGTGTTTGTTTGGCTGTTCTGTTCAAATATCAACTGTCTTTCTCCAAAATGACTCACCCCACCGTTAACCTGAACAACCCTTGTTAAGTAGTTAAATTGCCAACATGCTGCAAATATTAGGCCAATAGCCCCCACACCCTCTCCTGACTCGGAGTTTGACTTACCAGTGGCTCTGGTCTCCTACTATATCCCGTTGCTGGCATGGTTCGATGATTGGTTAAAGTTAGCCCATAATAGACTGTGATAGATGGTTCATCCAAACACCTGTATTTTTTGAAAGTCTCCGCTCTTTTGATGAGTTTACTGTTGAGCTGTCAGATACCAAAACACACTTTGCTTTATGTTTATATGTTTGTGTTGTAGGTAAAGGTTATGTTCGTATCACAGAGGCCCTGTTGTGTCACCCAGCGTTTAGAACTGCCTATCGTCTGACAGCGAGTCCTGCTCAAGTGGACATGTTGGATGACTTCTATGCTTATGATGAAGACGGGACAAGGTAAGAGCACATCCTCAATGCACCTGACTGGGGTTGTTTGGGGGTTAGTATGTGCAAAAGCCTTTGGACTGATTTTCAGATAGAGTGGTTGTGGTTGTGTCTAAAAGTGAACCTGAGATTCATGAAACTCCTGCAATAATTGTACTAGTCCCACCCTACTGTGCTGCAACTGGCTCCTACTGCTGTACTGTGATTAACAAGTACCCACTGCCTCGACAACATGTCCTTGAAACTGCTTATCACAGCACCACAGGCCAAGGGGAAAAATGTATTACTCTGCAGTTAATCTTGCATACTACTCAACCAATCAACCTAATTTATTTTGTGTACATTCTTGACTGTACTGCATTTTGTTAAAAAACCTTGAAAACTTTTTTTTAACGCCTCCAAGAATGCAAATTTCCCAAAATTCTGAACTTTTTCTTCAGCAAACAAATACAAGAATATCTGATCTTTGTAAAGTCACAAGAATAAAAACTCAACACGTAAGGAGGAATTTGAAGAGGTGGAGGGAGCCTTGGTAAGAAACGTACACCTGTACGAATATGACTAGTCAGCTGGTAGCCAAACAGCTAGTGAGTGAGCCAGTGATGAGGAAGCATGATGCTAATAGGCTGATGCAGTGTGATACATCAGCTAACACTATGCTCCATTTGTGAATATCATAATGTCACACAAACATGTTGATTTTGGGATGAACTCATTGATGAAAGTTGTTAAAGATGTCCACATTTACCTGTACTTTTTATCAGACCACTTGATATCATTTTTGTTAGAAATATGGAAACTGTAGCTCCTGACAGTAGAGGAAGGGAGTCTAAAAGCCGTGGTTCTTCAAAACTATAAATCCCTGAAACTGTGAAGGAGAATGTTTCTGTTAATGCCTCTGATTTATATTATTGTTGTGTTATAAGTTTATAAGTTTTTGCGTGTGTACATTTCCACAGGTTCTCTCATGATGTTACTCCACTGATCCTTGCAGCGCACTGCCAGGAATATGAGATCGTTCACACCCTGCTCAGTAAAGGGGCCCGCATTGACCCTCCTCATGATTACTTCTGCGGCTGCGACTCCTGTAACTACCAGCAGCAGTTTGACTCCTTCAGCCACTCGCGATCAAGGATCAACGCCTACAGAGGACTCGCCAGTCCTGCTTACCTCTCCCTGTCCAACGAGGACCCGGTGCTGGCAGCCCTGGAGCTCAGCAACGAACTGGCCATGCTGGCTGATATCGAGAAAGAATTTAAGGTGAAAATATTGTTAAAGATGAAAAACAGTGATGTCAAATCCAGCAAGATGTGTCTGCCTTGTAGGATTGAGGAGTAATGGATTACATGTAACAGAATTATGTAATTTGGATGTAAAAAAGGTGACTGGATTCCATTGCAGTTACAAATTAAAAAGATGTAATCAGATTACATATATAATTTGTAAAAATTACAACACAGCATTACTTGAGACTCAGTGATCCCAGCTTACAACATAACAGCACAGAGATAGTCCTGCCTTCAGCTGTTA